>JABMDN010020638.1:0-11721 GCA_017165825.1 Hepsetus odoe
TATATATATATATATATATATATGGAAAGATAGATAGATAGATAGATAGATAATTTATAATTTATTGTTTATTTATTTATAGCTCCTCTACTTTTTCTCTTGTACTTGTTCCTCTTTCTCTATATCTTTATATTTTTTAATATATTTTTTCTTTTCTTCTTCTGTACACCTGTCACTTTTATAAGAGCCCTGTAACGCCCAAATTTCCCATTCGTGGGAGAATAAAAGATCACTCTACTCTACTCTAAGAGAGATGGAGTGTAAGAACAGAGGATGACTGACTCCTGGTTGAGCTGGGAATGTGATTTGCCGCTGCAGGCCTGTAGGAACATGTTTCTGGTTGCCATGGTGAAGCAGAGAAACAGATCCTGGGCTCTGGACTCTGGGCTACAAATCCCCTCAATGGTAAAAATAAATTGCAGGGCATTTCTCCTCCAGACACAGCAAAATATATTACCCTGGGGTTAAAACAAGGCCACGGCCACACAGACTATCTCCACCTGGAACTTGGAGTCCTTCTCAGGAGAGATGTTACAGCCAGAGGTGTTCAACCCCTTCATAGAGACAGTGTCCCCTAATGGCAGTGTCCTCTTTCAGCAGGACAACTCTCCCTCACACTGCAAACACTGTTCAGGAACAGACTGAGGTACAAAGAGTTTAAGGTGTTCCTCCAAACTCCCCACATCTCAGTCCCATCCAGCATCTGGTGGACAAACTAGCCCCATCCATGGACCCACCTCACAACTTTAAAGATCTCTTTCACAGCTTTAGCGGCTCTGAATTTTAATGCTAAAACGCCTGAAAATCTTTCCAGAAAGGTCAGTGAACATCTAAAACCATCACGGCTAGTCAATGCATTTTACAATGTTGCATCGCTTTTTGGGGGGGTGACAACTTGACCAGGATGTGGAGGAGACAACAATCATAGAACACTGGAAAACCCTTAGAGAATAAAAATGTGGTCTGTCTGGTTTCTGCCTGAACACTGAGGGTGGTAGTTTTGACCTGTCAGGATGAAAGATTAACAGGTGTAATAAAATCCAGGTTTTCTAAAATGATATTTTGCCTCCTGAAGTCTACAGAAGCGCAGGAGGACTCTGGATAAAGACATAAAGGAACGCTGAGAGGACGGTGGCTTGGGTCAGGTGCTCTATCATCTCTGCAGGCCAGAGCAGCGGATTTCACTGCAGGATCGAAAAAGCTGTGCTGCATCCTGAGGCTTTTCTATTCAGACCAGAGATCTGAGGTGAGCTGATCAACATGAAAATGGAGAATCAAAAATGATTAAAAGCAATTAGAGCACATTATGCTGGACCTCTGTCATTAATGTGACAGGCGTGTGGTCTAGTTTGAGGAAACAGTGTGTGGGCGAGCAAAAGACCAGAGAAACATCCAGTGTTAAGTTCTTTTCCATTTTCAAACAAAATGATGGTGCTTTCACCCACTTCTTCATTTCATCATCATCCTCTTATTATTTTTATTATTATTATTATGATTATTAATAATAATGTGATGAGGAAAGAAAGAAGTGTGGAGGATGTGGCGATCTTGTTTTCCATGTACAGCTCTGGAGATCTTGTTTCCACACAACTAGAGCTACTGAACTTTAGGGGAATCTTATCAACTGTGTCCTAACCTGAATTTCAGGGTTAATCAACAGACAGTCATTGAATTGGTGGTATAAGCCATTACACTGAGCCATGCAGGTGAGGGTCTACCCATAGAGCAGAGCGCTCTTGAAGGCTATAGACCAAAGGTTTGGTGCACATTTTGCAGGCCAACACAGAAACAAACATCTTTAGCTGAAAACGTCACTCTGTTCATTCTCAGAGTTGCTCCTAGCAAGAGTGCTGGAGTCTGCTGGAGTCTGTCCTAGGATGTAACACACTGGAAAGATCACTAGTCCCCTACTGAAGACAGATAAGGGTTTTTCCCACACCACAATGAAAACTTGGCTCCATCTTAACTTTCCAGATTCCACAGTAGATTAACAGCTGCAGCAAAACCCGAGACTCAACAAACGAGGACGTCTTTTGTCCAGTTTTAATGAATCCATTCTAAAGTTGTAGCCTCGGTTTTCTGTTCTTAGTAAAGTGAAAGCGATAATTTGTCATTGTGAAAAACAGCGAAGCACTCTGTGCACACCCTCCAGCAGGGGGCAGCCATATCCAGTGACCAGGAAGCAGTGATGGGGACGGTACCTTTATCAAGGGAACCTCAGGGCAACCTGCTGGTCCAGGATTCAAACCCATGACTTTCTGGTCATGCAGCCTAGTCCCTTAACACTAGACCACCACTGCCCCACAGCTGACAGGAGTGGCAATTCAATTCAGTTTATTCTTGTACAGCGCCTTTCACAACAGAGTTGCCCCAAAGCACTTTACACTGGTGGTAGATGGTAGAAAGGTTTTAGTACTAGAAGTTAAAGCCAGATGACTATGGAGGAGAGGAACCAAAAACTCCACTGTGGAGAAAAAAAACCTCTGAGGGTCCAAGGTGGACTGGCTACCCAACCCCCTTGGGTCTACTAGCAGTACAGAGTTAGTTTGGTTTTAAACTCCAGGATCAGCAGAGTCCCAAGCCGCTTCCCAGGCTCAGCAAGTCGAGCGCGGCCCCAGTACCGGTGAGCCGCCAGGGTCTCTTGGCGCATCAGATGCATCACACAGACCAGATGGTAGCTCGGCATTGGACTCAGGTGATGACCACAACGGGCCCCCCCGGACATGTGGGGAGAGAAATGGAATGAGGGGGTCAGTAATGAGCAGGATCCAGTAGTGACAGACACAGAAATGAAACAGTGCGATGGCATGTACAGCAGCACCAGCGACATTAGTAATGGTGCACTATGGTGATTGGTGCGGGTAAGATCAACTAAAGAAGTAAGTCTTCAGCCGTGATTTAAAGACCGAGACTGAATCGGCGTCCCGTACAGAAGCAGGAAAGCTGTTCCACAATCTAGGGGCCCTGTAACTGAAAGCTCGTGCTCCTATACATTTATTTATGGAGGGACAATTAGGAGATCTTTATTCTGGGATCTAAGTGGGCGGTTAGGTGTATAGGTATTAAGCAGTTGCTGTTGCCATCTGCCCTAAGTGTCAGTGTGTTGAGAGGTGCTCTTCTGCACAGCTAGGCTGTAACGAGGGGTTTAGAAATACCTTTGCCTCTCTGTCAGCTCGAACCAGGTGATTTCCTCTGACCTCTGGCATCGAAAAGGCATTTTTACCCACAGAAATAGCTCTCTGGTTTCCCTTTTTCAGACCTGAAGCACTAGAGATGGTTATGCATGAAAATCCCAACAGACCTGCAGCTTCTGATGTGGCCAACACCCTTCATTACCGCATTACCTCAAATTAGCAGGTCTTCATGCTTAAATCTGACCAGAAAATGAAGGGCTGTGGTGTGTGAAAGTGAAGTGAAAGTGACAACTTGTTATTGTGAAACACAGCACAACACACAGTCAACCAGAACAAAACGCTCCCTCTGCATCATACCTACACACCCCGTGCAGCAGGGGGCAGTCTCTACAGGAGGCTGTGTTTCTACATGAGAAATGCCTGGTGTTATGATCACATGGTAATTAAAATGATGAGAAACTGCAGGACGTTTTTATTTATCTAGTGAATCTCATTTGTTCATTTCAGTAGGCACTCGCTGACAGCACACAACTTTTAGGAGAGGAGAAGTGAAGTGACACCTCCTCTGCATTTGTCCCATACACACGTGCAGAAGGGGCCCGGCAAGCAGTGATGGGGACGGTACCCTGCTCAAGGGTACCTTAGAGCAACCTACTGGTCTGGGATTCGAACCCATGACCTTCCTCATCATGAAGGCCTTCAACCTCATACTGCAACATCTCCAACCACCTACAACAGGAAGTGAGTACAGCTGAAACGATCTTTAGGGTCTTCAGGGTTGCAAAGCAACCACCATTGTGGAGCGCCCCCACCACTCCCACACTCTCTTCTCACTTCTACCTTCCAGGAAAAGATTCAATTCAATTCAATTCAATTTATTCTTGTATAGCGCCTTTTACAACAAAGTTGCCCCAAGGCACTTTACATTGATAACAGGTTACAGTAATAGATGTTTAAGATGTTTAAGCCGGACGACTACGGAGGAGAGGAACCAAAAACTCCACTATGTGGAGAAAAAAACCTCTGAGGGTCCAAGGTCAACCAGCTACCCAACCCCCTTGGGTCTACTAACAGTACAGAGTTAGTTTGGTTTTAAACTCCAGGATCAGTGAGGAGTCCCAAGTTGCTTCCAGGTACCAATGAGCTGCCAGGGTCCCTTGGCGCATCAGATGCATCACACAGACCAGATGGTAGCTCGGCATTGGACTCAGGTGATGACCACAGCGGGCCCCCCGGACATGTGGGGAGAGAAATGGAATGAGGGGGTCAGTAATGAGCAGGATCCAGTAGTGACAGACACAGAAATGAAACAGTGTGATGGCATGTACAGCAGCACCAGGACATTACTAGTGGTGCACTATGGTGATTGGTGCGGGTAAGATAAACTAAAGAAGTAAGTCTTCAGCCGTGATTTAAAGACCGAGACTGAATCGGCATCCCGTACAGAAGCAGGCAAGCTGTTCCACAATCTAGGGGCCCTGGAACTGAAAGCTCGTGCTCCAATACATTTATTTATGAGGAACTATTAGGAGATCTGGGATCTAAGTGGGCGGTTAGGTGTGTAGGTATTAAGCAGTTCGGTTAGGTATATTGGGGCAAGACCTTTAAGTGCCTTGTAGGTTAAGAGGAGGACCTTGAAGTCAGCCCTGTACCTAACAGGAAGCCAGTGAAGCGAGGAGAGTATGGGAGTGATGTGGTCGTACTTCCTGCTCCTGCTAACAATCCTAGCGGCTGTGTTCTGAATGCTCTGTAGGGTGCTTAATGTGCCCTGAGAGCTTCCAGAAAGTAGGGCATTACAGTAATCTAATCTACTGTATACAAATGCATGTACTACTTTCGCCGTGTCTTCCATTGACAGAAAGCGCCGTAGTTTGGCAATGTTCCGAAGGTGCAGGAAGCATGTCTTCGCAACTGCATTAACACGGGGATTAAATGAAAGATTTGAATCGAAAATAACACCAAGATTACGTGCCAGAGTACTAACTGAAAACTTCAACCCTGCATCCCGGATATGCGAAATGAAGTTGGCCCTGTCTACATCACTACTACAAAACAAGAGCAGCTCAGTTTTTTCGGGGTTTAGTGAGAGGAAGTTGTTATTCATCCAATCCCTAATATCACTGAGGAGCTAATTAAAGTGCCGGTTGATGCTTTATCACATGATTTAACAGATAGGTAGAGCTGAGTGTCATCAGCGTAAGAGTGGTAACTAACATTATGCTTCCGTATAATAGTGCTTAGTGGGAGCATGTAGAGGGAGAAGAGCACTGGGCCCAACACCGACCCTTGTGGGACTCCATAGTTAACTAGTGACATAGGTGAGGGGGTGCCATAATCCTCCATTTGGATGAAGTAGTAACGGTTTGTGAGATGGAGTTGAACCATTTAAGGGCTGTTCCGCTAATGCCGACAGTGGAGTGAAGCCTATTTACTAAAATGGAGTGATCTACCGTGTCGAACGCAGCACTAAGATCTAACAGAACAAGAACAGTAATGTTTCCTGCATCACTCGAGACCATTATATCATTCACCACTCTAGTTAGAGCAGTTTCTGTGCTATGGCCAAGCCGGAAACCTGATTGGAATTTATCTAAGAGGTTCTGCGTGTCTAGATATGACTGCAGTCTCGCAACTAGTTTTTCTAGAATCTTAGAGAGAAACGGGACATTAGAGATGGTCTATAATTACTTGGTGAGCGAGGGTCCAAGTTAGGTTTTTTAAGCTGTGGTCTAACCACTGCTGTTTTAAACTGATTGGGGACTACACCTGAGGTCAAGGATGCATTCATGATATCAAGTATAGGTGTTGATATTCCTAAGGATTCCTTCAGGAGCTTGGTTGGGATGGGATCTAACCGACAGGTCGTGGACTTTGCCTTGGTTATAACAGAAAATAGCTCAGAGTTATCGATGAGATTAAAATCACTAAAATATTGTGAGCACTGTTCAGCTAATGGATTAATATGAGGGCTAATAGGGCACATTTGGAGCCTAATGTTGTTAATTTTATCATTAAAAAACTGAAGAACCCTCTCGTTAGTAATACTACACGCTGGCCTTTTATCAGTTCTGTCTGTTAGCTGAGCGAGTGTCTGAAATAAATAGCGGGTTCTGCTTGTTGTTTTCAATAAGCTTTGAATAGTACTCAGTGCGAGCACTATATAGAGCTTTCTTATATTGTTCTAGTTTAGCAGACCATAGAACCTGAGAGGCTTGGAGACCTGTTGTCTTCCATCTGCGTTCTAGCTTACGGCACTCCCGCTTAGCAGCCCGTGTGTGATCATTGAACCAGGGAGAGTGCCTGATAGTTCTGACCTTCTTTGTCTTAATTGGGGCGACCTGATCAAGGATCTGCCCAACTACTGTATTGTACATGTCGGTGATGTCATTAACAGTTTTGTTACCGGTGAAATCTATCTCTGTTACGGCCTCCATAAACTGAACACATTTAGCCCTGTTTAGGTGTCGTGTTGTACTAGTCCGTTCACTGAGGTACGGTGGAGACATATTAATCTCAAACGTGATTAAAGAATGGTCGGAACAAAGTTTATTTAAGGAGTGGACCAGTACAGTATCAATGTCAAGTCCATACGAGATAATTAGATCTAGCGTGTGTCCTTGTACATGAGTAGGTCCTGATACATGCTGGGTGCAACCGACAGAATCGAGGAGCGTTAGGAAGCTTTTGGCACCTGCATCCGTCTCTGTATCAACATGTATGTTAAAGTCGCCCAACATCACGAATCTAGTAAACCTAACAACCAAGTCAGAGAGCAGATTGCCAAATTCATTGATAAAGGCAGCATATGGTCCTGGAGGTCCATAAACTAATAGGATATGGAGCTAAATCAGACCTAATGCTCAGCAGCATCACTTCGAATGTGTGGAAGCTCTCAGTAGTTTTTGAATCAACCTTAAATGATTCATCAAAAATTGCAGCCAGGCCTCCACCACGTCCTGCTGAGCGTGATTTATGCAGGTATGAGAACCCATCCGGGGAGGCTTCCACTAAGGGGATGGTGTCAGTGGGTCTAAGCCAAGTTTCAGTCAGTAGACAGATATCTGACTTTGTGTCGAGTACCATCTCATTAATAAGCACTGCCTTGTTTCCTAAGGAGCGAACATTCAGCAGTGAACATGTGATTTTAGTCGGACGCTGTGTTTTATTTGTTTTTATGATGGGTACTGGGAGCAGGTTACCAGCGCAGGAGCCCCTAGATTGGCATCTATGCTGCTTCCTTATCGTACTAAGAATAGATATTCTCTGGTAATGATGGGAGAAGTCTGGTTCTAAGCTAATGTGTGACATAGGGGATGCCGTGTTATAAGGAACCTGGGTTTCTGCCAGGAGTGTACTGGTAGTGGGAGAACAGCCAGCGTGTGATTTAAGATCACAGGACTGCGACCTGGGTGCTGCTCTAAAGAGTCACTGTGGCAATTTTGCTGCCATATTTTGGGAAAGCATGTATGATCCTCTCCAGTTAGGATGAAGACCGTCCCTTTTATAAAGGCCAGGCCGTTCCCAAAAGAGGTCCCAATTATTTATGAAGGCGATGCTTTTAGATGCACATCAAGTCTCTAGCCAGCGGTTGAAAGAGAGCAGCCTACTGTAGGTTACATCTCCTCTAAAGAGAATTGGCAAGGGACCAGACACAATTAAGTTCTGACACAATTCAGACACAATTAAGTTCTGACATTTAGTTTCAGCTTTTGAGCACATAGAGATGAAGTTCCTCTTTAATACCTCGGATTGTTGGGACTTTATATCGTTAGTTCCAGCGTGAACAACCAAGGTCGGAACTTCATTGCTGATTCCCATAAACATCCATATTTATCCACTTTATTCAGTCAGTCAGTCAGTCATTTTCTGCTGCTTGTCCCAAGCGGGGTCGCGGAGGGGTGCCGGAGTCCATCCCAGCTCACACAGGGCGAGGACGGGGGACACACCCTGAACAGGTCGTCAGCCCATCGCAGGGAGGAGCGAGACGGGGACGGCACCTTGCTCAAGGGTACCTCAGGGCAACCTATCGGGAAGGGGTTCGAACCCCCGATCCTCCGATCATGGCCAACGCCCGAACCCCCGGGCCACCGCTGCCCCTCACTTTATACAACTTTCCATATTTAACCTTGCTTGTTTGCACATTTGTTTATTATGAATATTAAACTTTTGGACCTGCACTTGATTTTCTGCTAATTACAGCGTTTGATACAATACAGTACTGAACTCACTGTTCATCACCTGATTTCTCCACCATATTTACACACAGCACTGTCTCTGCTCTGTGTCTGAAAGTTCTCTGTTGTGTCGTTGTTTCACACTGTATGTTGTTCTGTCTGCACTTGTATACTCTGTCTGTCTGTGTAAAACTTGAAAGTGATTAATGTCCAACACAGGCTACAAAGACCTCATCCATAATGTTTTCTACTGAAGATCACGAATTACCCTCTCCTCCACCCACCTCACCCAAAACTTAGCCTTTCAACAGTAAATAGGGTGTGATCCCAGAAAGGTGGTTAACAGAAAGCATTGCTTCAGAGACTTTTCAGAGATTTTAAATACAGTGCAGTAATTTGAGGAAATAAAAATGCCTGGAAAAAAATGTAAAAAACAATTTTCCATCATGAGTCTTTTTTGACACCAAATGCGAAATACTACTACAATTAATACAGCACACAGAAAATCTGCGCCTTAGCCCAAGCATAATGTCAGCCAACAAGAAAATAATCCAGGATTTAATCCTTCAGAAGACATTTCAGTCTGAGAGGACTGAGAGGGATAAGCCCAGTCCGTTCTCTCGAGACTTACAAACAAAACAACACGAAACAGTGCTGAGGTTCCAGCAGCATGAAGCAGAGCCAGAGAGGAAACATCCAGCATCTCAACAAGAGCCGTTCCCTCGGGATGACCACTCACCTCACACTCAAACTTCATCCTCGCCCTGTTTCTCTGCGTGAGGTCAACACTCACTGCTGGACAGCAGACCCATGGGCTTCGCTTCGTTTTGAAAAGAGTGGAGGACAACGATGCTTTACACCTTTTTCAGTGGGACACACTGCTGACAGATATAAACACCATCCCAATACCCCTCTGAGCCCCGAGCACATTTAGTCTTGGGGAGCTGCGCTAATATTACAGAGTCCGAGAATCTTACAGAGATTACAGAGAAGCTACAGAGGAGAATGGGATCTCATGATATTCCAAAACAGAGTCATTGAAACAATAGAAGAACAGTATAAAACAAAAGAAAAGAAAGAGTCTGAAACAATAGAATATTATGAAAGACATGTCAGTCAAGCTCACCACCTGAGACCCTGTTGGACTGATGGATGACAAGGCATATTGGAAGCAAATTGCAAGAACTACTGGCATCAGTGATGAAAGTGGGGGCAGCGGAGTGATGAGGACGGAAGGAGTAGAGCAGGTGAAGGTGGAGGAGTTTAAATAATCGGGGTGGACGGTTCAGAGTAACGCCGAGTGCAGAATTAAAGAATTCTGCAGTGAGGAGTGGATCAAATGATCCTCAGACCGATGTCAGAGACTGGTAGATAAAGCTACAGGAAGCGTCTCACTGCACTTATTTCAGCCGAAGGGGAAACACTAGCTATTAGGAGGAGGGCGTCCTAACTTTGTCTTCAGTTAGAGACTCATTTGTGTTGATATCTTTAGTTTGATGAATACATTTTCTTTTCCAGAAATAAATAAAAACAAGATTAGACATCCATATGTGAACATTTCTTAATAAAGAACTGAATATTTAAAGGGGCGTCCTCATTTTTTCACATGTATGTATAAATATTGTCAACTGAGATTCAGGAACAAAAAGTGGAGGGGACCAAATGGACTACAAATAAAAGTGTAGAGGCTTGTCCCCATCATAAATACACCTTATGTATAAAGATCTGGGTAGAATGGGAACCCAGTGTTGAATTTTATCAGGCAGTTACTGATCGTTCTGAACAGAGAGACACTCTGCAAATCCTGATTCTGTCTTTATTAAAATAATCTACTCTTCGGGAACTTTTCCTTCAGTCATGTGTTCAAGAAGTTTCACTTTTTATAAATTTCTCCACTTTCTGAAGATCACATCATGGGACAGCGGTGGCCTACTGGTTAGGGACTAGGCCCCAGTATCAGAAGGTCATGGTTTCCAAGACCTCCCAGACCAGTGGGTGGTCCTGAGGTACCCTTGAGCAAGATACCATCCCCGCCACTTTAAATACTTTAAGCACTCTAATAGCTGGATGGTGTGTGTGTGGGTAAAACGCAGAGGCTCTAAACCATGGCTCTGACTTTGACTGACCCCAACAGCAACCACACTTCCAAAAAGTCACAAAATAACCAAGACAGACATTTAAGGAACCGCAGGCCCTGCTTGTCTCAGAATAGATTAGTGTTCAGGAATCCACTGGTAGAGAACACAAGCAGAACACTGAAGGTTGAGAACCACTGCCAACAAAGAGGAACACAATTGTTTCACATTTGCCAAAAAACACCCTGATGGCCACCAGGCCCCTCAGCAGTGAAATATGGTGCTGGTAGTGTGAAGGTGTTGAGATACTTCGGCATCTGAGTGACTGAATTCTGTTCTCTTTAAAACATTCTGCAGGAAGTCATCCAATCCTGCAGGAGTCCACAATCTGAAGCTCAGGATTTGCTGATCTAATCCCAGTTCAGTCTGAACAGTAGCCCTGGGTTTTGTTTGAATAGTCTGTGGTGCTGAAGGATCCTGGGTGGGTTCAGGTTGTGATCAGGCTTAAGTTCAGACCTGTGCAGAGAACCTGGCAGCACTGGGTCGATTAAAAAGCCTGAAATTCTTTGTAAACTCTTTGTTTACAATCTAAACTCATTGTAAATTCATGGTAAAGAGCTTCCTGAAAGCACAGCCTGGTTTCTCTGAAATGGCTATAAAACAGCAGCAGCAGTGGCAGCTCAACGCCTGCAGAGATGAGAGGGAATGACTTCCTCCATCAGAGTCGACCGAGAGGAACCACCTGACAGTCACAGAGACAGCAGCAGGGGGCTCCGCCCAATCACCTGATCAGCCTCAGCACTGCATCAGAGCTCCTGTCCCATTCAGAGGTTCTGAATTCTCCACATGGTGTCCAATAGAATCAACTTCTCTGCTCAGCAGGGACTTAAACTATGGTACAGGTTCTTTCACCTTCAGCCAAAAAAACCTGAGCCAGGACCCTGAGCCAGGACTGTGCCTTCTCACCTGGACAGTCTTCGTGTCTTCTGTCACCCACATGGGTAATATACAGACCATTTGTAGTTTTCAGCATTGCCGAAGACAAATGCAGTGGAGCGAGTGCATAGCATGGACTAAACTTCACTTTAATCCAGGGTTTTAGTCTCTTCAATGCTGTGGGAGGACAATGTTCTAAGTGTCTTACACAGACCGGTACCACTTCAGCATAGTTCTCTAGGTCAACAACAGAGTTCTCTCTCAAAGCAGCAGCTCTAAACTCACTCACTTTCAAAAGCGTTCATATTGTGCAGGGTGCAGGAGCTTGTCTGTACGGTGGGTAAAGAAACATGGAGACGAGTTCAGACTCTCCAAAGAGAGAGAGAGAGAGAGAGAGAGAGA
>JABMDN010020649.1:0-14085 GCA_017165825.1 Hepsetus odoe
TCTATTCATTGCAGCAGTTAACGATTAGTTTGTGCCAAAAAAAAGCAAAGAAAGAAATTTTATTTAAAGTTCCACTTAACCTTCGTTTAATCCGTTAATAAAGACACGGTCTGTGAGCAGAGAAGTGTTGAAAGAGAAAAGATTAAACTTTTTCCTTCTGATGTTTTTTTTTCATCCCAAACATAAGTTTGATGAAAAGAATACGTTGATGAAAAGAAAGTCTCGCTCTTAAAGAGCTCACGTGGTTCAAAATCAAATGTTCCAGTTTGACTTTCTTAATGTATCCCTCACTTCCTGAATAAATCATACTGGACACTGAATCATTCAGAGATATGAACATTGTTAACAAAACTACTGAAGATGAACTTCAGCTTTCAATTTTACTCTAGACTTCGCCGGTTTAATGCAGAATTCATTTTTCCATCATTGATTAAATGCCACCCTGGCCCAGATACCACCCTAACCATGAAACTACCTCCACCATGTTTCAATGATGGGATCAGGTTCTCATGTGTTCTTTTTCCAAATATAATCGTCTCATTTAAACCTCATTTAAAGTTCTATTCTGGGTTTTTCCACAAAACATTGTTCCAATAGCCTTTTTGAGTTACATGATAGCAAAACTGTGGACTAGCAATGTTGTTATTTTTTGGAGATCAGTGGTTTTCTCCTCACAGCCCTTCCATGAACACCACTGTTGTTCAGACCAACTGATGAACATTAACATTTGCCGAAGTGAGAGACACCTTTAGTTAGGCTACAACACCTCACTCCTGGAGTGATCTTCGCAGGTTGGCCACTCCCGGGGAGGGTAACGGTGGTCCTGAATGTCCTCCATTTGTCCACAATCTTTCTGACTATGGACTCCAAACTCTTCATTAATGATCATTAACAGAGCACAGTGGTGCTGTCTCCTCACAATGAGAAGGTCCTGGGTTTGATTCCCAGATTGGACAGTCCGGGTCCATTCTATGTGGAGTGGACATGTTGTCCCTGTGTCTGTGTGGGTTTCCTCCAGGAGTTCCTGCTTCCTTCCAAAGACCAGCACGTCAGGTGGACTGGAGATGCTAAAGTGTCCCCCTAGGTGTGAGTGTGTGCCCTGCAAAGGGGCAGTGGTGGTCTAGTGTCCAGGGACGAGGCCTCAGCATCAGAAGGTCGTGGGTTCAAATCCTAGCCTAGTAGGTTGCCCTGAGTTACCCTTGAGCAAGGTACCGTCCCCATCACTTTAAATAGCTGCCCCCTGGATGTGTGTGTTGGTGAAATGCAGAGGAAGCATTCCATTGTGGTTCACTACATGACAGATAGTCACTTTCACTTTCCCTTCGATGGACTGGTGACCTGTCCAGCGTGTTCCCACGTTTTGCCATGTGAGAGCTGGGGTAGACCTCAGCACCACCCAAAGTTCTAATCAGCACAGGCGGCCCAGAAAATGAGTGAGAGTAGGAGATCATCAGCAGGGCTTCTCCTCAGTTTTGATGATCCTCTTCCAGAAACATTAATTAAAGTGAAAGTGACTCTTCTCGCCATTGCGAAGTCACAGCGCAGCACACAGAGAACCACAACGAAACTGGACCTCTGCATTTAACCCATGCACACAAACACCGTGCAGCAGGGGGCAGCTATGAAAGCGCCCGGGGAGCAGTGACGGGGACGATACCTTGCTCAAGGCAGCCTACTGGTAAGGGGTTTGAACCCACAATTGTCCAATCCTGTGGCTCCCAAACCACTAGACCACCGCTGCCCCATGTTTGGAAGATAGATTTGTTTTTTAAATATAACAGGGCATGTTCTCTTGTTTTTGAGTATGAAGACAGTAAGAGTCCAACTTGTCCAACTGGTCCTTCATGAAATCTTTGTGGAGAAAAGATTGTTGTGTCAACTTTGCAATCCGATCAAATCAATATCAGGATCTGAGAACGAGGCTGCCAATCAAACGGGCAGCTTTTAATTAGCACTGAAAGACTTTTGTAAACGGCCTTGTGTGCGTGTGTGTGTGTGTGTGTGTGTGTGTGTGTGTGTGTGCTTATATGAAAAATTCCACAGCTTTATGTTAAGCTAGAATGTACAGACATGCAGGCAGTGATTACTTTCTAAACTGAAGACTGTATTGATCACGGAAGAAACCCGTCTGAAATTAAAGTGGCGCTGCTGACGTGATGCAAAAGACTTTTTTAAGGAGCAGCTTCTGAAACGCCAGTCGGCCGTATCAGTGCTGCAGAGGATCAATAGGAGAGTTCAGAGGGAATGAAAATCAGCCGCGGTAAGATCGCACTGCAGTTTGAGAGGGAGCTCTGGGATGTGGGTCATTAACTCTGTTTCCCGGCTCCTCCTCAACCCGATGATCTGGACCCTCGTCTGTGAAGAAGGGAAACAGCTTCACGAGCTGGAGAGAGACTCGAGTGTGACGAGCTCAGGTTAAAGTTAATAAAGTCTATTCAGAACAAACTTTCACACTGGCGGAACAGACAGGATGAGTCAGAAAGAGCACAGAGAACAGGTAAAGGTGTGATCAGGGAACAGGTAAAGGTGTGTTCAATAACATTACTCAGGGAACATGAAACGGTGTGTTCAGGGAACAGGTAAAGCTGTGTTCAGGGAACAGGTAAAGGTGTGTTCAGAGAACAGGTAAAGGTGTGATCAGGGAACAGGTAAAGGTGTGTTCAGAGAACAGGTAAAGGTGTGTTCAGAGAACAGGTAAAGGTGTGATCAGGGAACAGGAAAAGGTCTGCTCAGAGAACAGGTAAAGGTGTATTCAGAGAGCAGGTAAAGGTGTGATCAGGGAACAGGTAAAGGTGTGTTCAGAGAACAGGTAAAGGTGTGATCAGGGAACAGGTAAAGGTGTGTTCAATAACATTACTCAGGGAACATGAAACGGTGTGTTCAGGGAACAGGTAAAGCTGTGTTCAGGGAACAGGTAAAGGTGTGTTCAGAGAACAGGTAAAGGTGTGTTCAATAACATTACTCAGGGAACAGGGTAAAGGTGTGTTCAGAGAACAGGTAAAGGTGTGTTCAGAGAACAGGTAAAGGTGTGTTCAGGGAACAGGGTAAAGGTGTGTTCAGAGAACAGGTAAAGGTGTGTTCAGGGAACAGGTAAAGGTGTGTTCAATAACATTACTCAGGGAACAGGTAAAGGTGTGTTCAATAACATTACTCAGGGAACAGGTAAAGGTGTGTTCAGGGAACAGGTAAAGGTGTGTTCAGGGAACAGGTAAAGGTGTGTTCAGGTGTATCGGTGTAGGTGAAGCTGTGTCAGGTGAGAATGAGAGAAAAGTGGAGGATGAGTTCAGGGAAAGCAGGGAGAATGTCAGTAAGGTCAGGACAGGTATGTACGTGTGCTCAGGTGTGTTCAGGTGTGTTACCCTGAGCTCCTGGCCACCCAGGCCGGCAGGCTGAAGTCTGTGTGCTGCTGTATGTCTGCGACTGGCCGGAGAGTCCCGACGTTTCGTTCCCCACGAGGACGCTGGAATGATCCGACCCGTCTGAGACGAATACTGAGTCTTCCGGCGAGGAGGTTCCTCGTCCCTGGAGCCCTGCAGAGCATGATATGAAACATCAACACACTTTACTGCTCCTCATGCTGACCATCCACAAGGCTGACCTACATTCCATTACTTCACACTTACATTACCATTGAATCTTAATTCATCCCAGTTCTTGTCCATTCATCTACATTTAGGTGTCTCCACAGCAGATCATCCATCTCCATGTCTTTCTGTCCTCTGCATCTTCCTCTTTCACACCTACTGCCTACATGTCCTCTCTCACCACATCCATAAACCTCTTCTTTGTCCTTCGTCTTCTCTTTCCTGGCAGCTCCATCCTCAACATCCTTCTCCTGATATACTCCTCGTCTCTCCTCTGGATCCAGGGAGAGGGTCCCCAGATAGAGATTGATGGAGGAACAGTTGAAGGAGGAAGATGCAGAGGACATGGAGATGTATGAGCCACAGTGTTGATCCCTAACCAGAGGCTTCAGAAAGGCAAAGAAGAAGAACAGTGTCCAAATCTAAACCAGCAAGGAGGAGCTATGAAGATGGGGTTTCTGATAATGTGGCCACATATAAATACGAATAAAAGTGGACAGAAGACAAGGTTATGATATATCCCACCAATCTGAGCTAAACCCAGCTTAAGCCTGCATAAGTGTCCTCTCGGCACCAAGACGTCAACACCATTATTGATCAAAAAGCTTGAAGTGTGAGGCTGCAGTTCAGCTCACCTCTCCTTCATCTTTTCGGCTCGAACCTGGAGCAGAGAGGCTGACTTTTGTCGCCAGCTCTTTAAGCTCCTCCTGCCACGCCTCTGAGAGTAGAGCTGTGGGGCAGAAAAGTGATCAAACTCTTGTCTTCATGATATAATCGTTGTAGATAAATCACTTTATTAGGTCAAATCAAACTTAGAAAAGAGAAAAAATAGTCTGAAGTCCAGGAAACACCCAGAACCTTCTGAGCATCTAAAGGACTTGCTCACATTGGCTAAAATTAATATTAAGAGTCCACCGTCAGGTTACCATTGTCCATCTACAGTTTCCAAAATGTTCTGTCAATCCGGAGGGCACTCTGGGGACGGATGAGGCTGAAACAGAACTCTTAGTTTCAACGCGAAGTGTTTGGTGAAAGGAAAACACTGCACTCCAGCAGAAGAACCTGATCCCATGTGAGAAACATGGCGGCGGTAGTGTCATGGTTTGGGTGTGTTTTGCTTCAAAACATTTGGAATTAAACCAGTGAAAGGAAAATATCAGGACATGTGTCTGTGAACTGAACCTCCAGAGAACTGGTTCAGCAGGACAAGGACCCTGAGAACACAAGCTGTTCTACCAAAAAATGGTGGAAGAAGAATAAAGGTCATTTTCTTGGCCTTTCCTAAACCAAAAGAAATGTAGTGAGAAAACCCATCGACATCCCAAAGCTATATATATTTAGATTCATCTTCTTCCTCTCCCTTTTTCAGCTATTCCTGTCAGGTGTCTCCACAGCGGATCATCTGTCTCCATGTCTTCCTGTCCTCTGCACCTTCCTCTTTCATACTGTCCCCCTGCATGTCCTCTCTCACAACATCTTTAAACCTCCTCTTTGTTCTTCCTTTTCTCCTCTTTCCTGGAAGCTCCATCTTCAATGGTCTTCTCCTGATATACTCCTCGTCTCTCCTCTGGACACGTCCAAATCTCGCTTTTCTCACTTTGTCTCCAAACCATCCCACCTGAGCTGTCCATTTAATGGAGTTCATAATCCTGTCCATCCTCGCCCCTCCCGATAAGAAATCTCAGCATCTTTATCTCTGAGACCTCCAGCTCCGCCTCCGGTCTTTTCATCACCGTCTCCAACCCGTACCGCATAGCTGGTCTCACTACCATCTCCAACCCATCTTACATACCTGGTCTCACTACTGTCTCCAACCTGTAGAACAAAGCTGGTCTCACTACTGTCTCCAACCTGTAGAACAAAGCTGGTCTCACTACTGTCTCCAAACCATCTTACATACCTGGTCTCACTACTGTCTCCAACCTGTAGAACATAGCTGGTCTCACTACTGTCTCCAACCTGTATAACATAGCTGGTCTCACTACTGTCTTGTTTGAAAGTTTGAAAAGCTTGTCCATGCTATCAGCATGGTGGATCTTGGACAGGACATCAGGACCTGTTTTCCTCACCTGTGCCGTGCTGGGCTCCACTGGCTGTGCTGTAGGAGATCGGATGAGTTCGGTTCCCGGAGGCTGGAACTTGACCCTTGATGAGCGGATGTGGGAACAGAGGAGTGCTGGAGTACCAGTCGTCATTCACCGCACACACGGGACTGCCGTTCAGACCTGCCGGGACCCACACAACACACACACACACACACACACATACACACACACACACACACACACACACACACACACACAGGGTGTTAATGTGTTCTCAGCTCAGATCAAGTTTCTGGTCTTTCATCTCACCCACAGGAGGACTACAGCCTGGGTGAGACTGATCCACATCAGAGAATGGCATACACACACACAGCATCAAACACACACACACTCACACACAGCATCAAACACACACACACACACACACACACACACACACACACACACACACACACACACACACACACACACACANACAGCATCACACACACACACACACACACACACACACACACACACACACACACACACAGCATCAAACACACACACACACACACACACACATACATACACACACACACACACACACTAAGCCGAGATCCACAGTACCTACACAATAAGGTTACGGTGAGGTTTTTTAGGAACCTTTGTCTTTTAACCCATCGTCTTAATCACTGCATTAAAAAAGGACATCTGTCAAATGCAGGAAGGTTCCCACACTTACACACTCATATGGAAAGGTTTGGGCGCCCCTTCGTCCCTTCGTCCCTTCGTCCCTTCGTCCCTGAGTGAAAATGTTTCTGTTCACTGATTTGAGTTTAAACATTAGGAGAAAAATAAAGCATAAACTGTAGAACTAATTTTCATTTAGAAAAGCAACAGCTGGAGGCTCCAGTGTCCACTCCATCCCGCCCCCGTGGTCTGGTGGTGGTCTCGTGTCAGCCTGTGGATATATAGATCAAGAGGTTGATGGTTCGAAGTCAACCCCTTGCACTCTTTCACTGTCCCAGTTCAGGTCTCCAAAATCAGCCACAGTGACGCAACAAGGCCGCCCCAGTCCAAAAACCTCTTCACACACAGCTGAGAAGTGCAGCGCTCTTTTCTAAACTGGTAGATTCTTTGCACCCCAACTGATCAGACCTGTCCAAACCAACACAGCCTCACTTCTCTTACTTTGTCTCTGAACTGTCCAACCTGAGTTGTCCCTAATATACTCATTCCTAATGCTGTCCCTCCTCGTCCCTCCCGATGCAAATCTCAGCTTCTTTAATTCTGATGCCTCTGGCTGTCTTCAACCCGTATAACAGCTGGTCTCACTACCGTCTTCAACCCGTATAACAGCTGGTCTCACTACCGTCTTCAACCCGTACAACAGCTGGTCTCACTACCGTCTTCAACCCATATAACAGCTGGTCTCACTATCGTCTACAACCCGTATAACAGCTGGTCTCACCACCGTCTTCAACCCGTATAACAGCTGGTCTCACTATCGTCTACAACCCGTATAACAGCTGGTCTCACTACCGTCTTCAACCCGTATAACAGCTGGTCTCACCACCGTCTTCAACCCGTATAACAGCTGGTCTCACCACCATCTTCAACCTGTATAACAGCTGGTCTCACAATTCAATTAAATTCAATTTATTCTTGTATAGCGCCTTTTACAACAAAGTTGCCCCAAGGCACTTTACATTCACAACCGTCTTCAACCAGTATAACAGCTGGTCTCACTACCGTCTTCAACCCGTATATCAGTTGGTCTCACTACCGTCTTCAACCCGTATAACAGCTGGTCTCACAACCATCTTCAACCCGTATAACAGCTGGTCTCACCACCGTCTCCAACCCGTTTAACAGCTGGTCTCACTACCGTCTCCAACCCGTTTAACAGCTGGTCTCACTACCGTCTCCAACCCGTTTAACAGCTGGTCTCACTACTATGCTGTTTAAAAGTTAAAAAAAATAAATGCTATCAACAGAAAAAATGTTTTATTGCCGTCTCTACCCTGGGTAAGGACACCCCAACAGCAAAGGTGAGGACAACAGGGGCATCGTGTTGCTGTTGGGGTGTCCTTACCCAGGGTAGAGACGGCACCAGGATGCACTACAGGAAGCCGGTGGAGGAAAAACCAAGGAGTGTGTCCTTTTGAAAACACCACCCTTGTATGTGTATTCCATCACCTACATCCTGTTTAGGTGTCTTTTGGGTTTAGGGTGCGCGTCCCAGACCAATAGGTCGCCCTGAAGTTCCCTTTAGCTAGGTACTGTCCACATCACTGTTCCCTGGGTGCTGGATATTTCTGCCCCCTGCTGGACGGTGTGTGTGTGTGTGTGTGTGTGTTAAATACAGAGATGTGTTTGGTTGTGGTTCACTGTGTGTTCGTCATGACAGTCACTTTCACTTTCACATGCACTATGAACACAACCGCATGTGTTCGTAGTGCATGTGAAAGTGCATGATTGGACATGTCCAATCATGTGTGAACACAACTGCATGTGTACATGCAACCTGCATGTCCCATATTTACACCTGATCCCATTACAGTATGTGAGTGTTGTGACCAAGAAAGGACATTATTTGGCCGCTAGCCAAGTACAGAAGTGCAAACGTCCAGACCAAGGGACAGTCCAATTAGAAGGCCCCCTCGGACGCTGGTCCAGTGCTGTATCACGGAGCTGCATTGTCTCCTGTGTTTCTCATTTAGCACATTCATCATCCGGAGTGGCCTGCCTGCTGTCCCCGCAAGCCCCTCATATTCAAATTCGTCCCAGCGCACCCCGTGTGGACTGACTGATTGGGTCCGGTCTGTCAGCATGGCTTGCGGAGGAGTGTGTGTCACTCTGACAGATAATCTATGAGCCCCGAGCACCATGTCATTTTTCACTGCAGTGCGTTTCATGTTTGATGGACAGCTTCCGTGACCGACCCATCCTTCACCTGACTGTTTTACTGCATCATTACCGGACTCCACACGCACACACACAGCACCTCTACCGCCCGGCCCGGTTCACAGTCTGCACAGACAGTATCTCGGACACGTCTGGACAGCTGGACACTGTGAAGATATTTCACCACGTAAGCTTGTGTTTAAGGAGGTAATGTAGAATATTTAGGTCAATAAAAAGCACAGGATACTTTCTGCATTTCAAGTGTATCTTTGAACATCGTGGGTTCAAACCCACGCAAGCTTGCTCTGAGATTCCCTTGAGCAAGGTACAGTCCCCATCACTGCTCCCCGAGTGCTGGATATGGCTGGACTGTGTGTGTGGGTTATACAATTGTATACAGTTGAGACTGTAGAGGTTACCAGGGGATGTGGTTTGAACGGACGCCATGTCTACCAAAGAAAGATGGGGACACACACCAGACAGGTCACCAGTCCACACCTAGGGGGACAATGTATCATCTCTAGTCCACCAGTCTTTAGACAGTGGGAGGAAACCAAAGCTCCTGGAAGAAACACAGACATGAGGACAACATGACTACTCCACACAGAAAGGACCCAGAACGTCCCACTTGGGAATCAAACCCAGGACATTCTTGCTGTGAGGAGACAGAGCATCACACTGTGCCACCCTAGAACTGAACAGTAGGTTAGATTTGCTGGAGAGGGACATTTGACCCATTTGCATTAAATCTACTCTCCCATTATGTCCCATTTCAAAGGACATACCAAAGGACCTGTCTTTCTTGAGTTCCTGTCCATTAAGTGTGAAACGGGTCTGGATGTGAGGAAGGGACGGGAAGGGAGTTCAGACTAAAGTGAGGAGTCTGTTCTGAAAATGAAAGAATGGACAGATATTTGGGGAGAAATGGAGGAAAAGGACAAAATTACAGGTACCAGAAAATTTGCAGGTACAGTATTTCACTTTGTTAAGCTTCAGACTTGGTCTAATTTATAGTTTCTGTTTTTAACTCTCATGTATTCTGTGGTTTTACTGTGTTCTATTCCTGTTTTCCGTCTCTTTCCGTCTGTCCTCCTGAACTCGCTGCTCTAGCGACTCGGCTAATTGCAGCCTGAAGATGTTTCGCGGTCAGAAACGGCTGATTGGAACCCCGAAGGCTCATTAGCAGCACGTTTCATGTTTCCGTGCTGAATGCTTTTGGGAAGTGTTGTCCCGATTTAGTGTCTTTCAGCGCCGGCTCCTCCGCAGATTAACGAGCTGAGCGGCTCAGTCGGGCGTGGCAGAGCATGGACACCGGCCACAGAAAAACAACCATTTTAACCATTTTAACAGGAAGAGCTTCACATTTAAACCTGAAGGTCAAAGGTCACCAGGCAGCAGAAAAGAAAAAACAGAAAAGGTGACTCTTGGTGCCCAGCTGACAAAAATACATCACCGAGCAGGAGGTTCATTAATTTAACTGAACATAAAGCACCTCAAAATATAACATTACAAATAAAGAACAGAGAGAGAGAGAGAGAGAGAGAGAGAGAGAGAGACAGAGAGAGAGAGAGAGAGAGAGAGAGACAGAGATAGAGACAGAGAGAGAGAGAGAGACAGAGAGAGAGACAGAGAGAGACACACAGACAGACAAAGAGAGAGAGAGAGAGAGACAGAGAGAGAGAGAGAGAGAGAGAGAGACAGAGAGAGAGACAGAGAGAGAGACAGAGAGAGAGACACACAGACAGACAAAGAGAGAGAGAGAGAGAGACAGAGAGAGAGACCAAGACAGACAGGAGAGAGAGAGAGACCAAGACAGACAGGAGAGAGAGAGACAGAGACAGACAGAGACAGAGAGAGAGAGAGACAGACAGAGAGAGAGCGACAGCTGCAGGAAGCTGAACACTAGAACCAGCAATATTTAAACTTTTTTGATCAACAGCAAGACGTCTCTTCTGAGACAACCAGCCTCCATAAAGCCTCGAACTTCAACTCCAAAAAAAACAATCTACTGAAAATAATCCACATGAACTTCACCGCTTCACTTTCATCACCGTCTCTACTAGTTCTCCATCACGGACACACACTCCACACACCCTGAACTCCACCGTCCACTCTCCCTGTCCTCTCTCTCACTCTCCTTCACTCTGTCCTGCACCGATGGACACACAGAGGGACGTCTCTTCTGTGTTTGTGTCCATTTAGTCTGAGACAGTCTGGATGCTGGGAGGGTGATGGAGGATAAGATCATGGAGGAGAACTCAGATGTTCAGACTGAAGGAAGGAGAAAATGGAAGAAAGTGCAGATGTTTGGGGTCCCTCCATGCATAATCTTGGGCAGCGGTGTCCTAGTGGTTAGGGTGTCAGTCGGAGGATCGGGGGTTTGATCCCCTTCCCAGTAGGTTGCCCTGAGGTACCCTTGAGCAAGGTGCCGTCCCCATCACTGCTCCCCGGGTGCTTTCAATAGCAGCCCACTGCTGCACATGTGTGTATGGGTGAAATGCAGAGAGTGAATTTCCCATTAGTGCGATTATAAATAAAGGATTATTATAATACATACGTTTTAACCAATAGAAAGCTAGAATTTTAGTAACAGCGGCCTTCAGTTCTCTTACAATTTCTACTCTTTCTGATGCTTTAAGTGCACATTTTTCACGAACGCTTGTGTATTCTCAGACCACACCGCTATTGTTGGTCAGCGTCGGAGGGGAATGAGCAGGAATACAGGGGGGTCATCAGGGACTTCATCAGTGGTGTGAACAAAACCATCTGTGTATCAATCCCAGCAAGACGAAGGAGCTGGTGATTGACTTCCACAGGAAGTCACCTCCCATTACACCGGTGGACATCCAGGGTTTGTGCATTGAGACAGTGCAGGAGTACAAATACCTGGGTGTCCACATCAACAATAAACTGGACTGGACCACTAACACTACTGCTCTGTACAAAAAGGGCCTCAGTCGTCTTCACCTGCTAAGGCGGGGGGTGAACAGGAATCTTCTGAGGTCCTCTGGGGTGAACAGGAATCTTCTGAGGTCCTCTGGGGTGAACAGGAATCTTCTGAGGTCCTTTGGGGTGAACAGGAATCTTCTGAGGTCCTTCTATGACTCTGTGGTAGCGTCTGCTGTTTTTTACGCTGTGGTCTGCTGGTGTGGAAGAGTCTCAGAGAGGGACAGAGGGAAACTAAACAAACTGGTCAAGAGGGCCAGCTCTGTCCTGGACTGTCTGCTCAAGTCCATCGAGCAGGTAGGGGAGGAGAGGATGTTCTCCAAACTAACATCCATCATGGACAACACCTCCCACCCCCTACACGAGACTGTAGGAGCACTGAGCAGCTCGTTCAGCAGCAGACTGTTACACCCGCAGTGTGAGAAGGAGCTACCGCAGGTCATTCCTACCTGCAGCAATAAGACTCCACAACTCAACATAATTACAAGATTACTCATCCCTTACAAGTAGGTTGCCCTGAGGTACCTGAGGTACCGTCCCCTTCACTGCTCCCCGATCGCTTTCAATAGCTGCCCACTGCTGCACGGTGTTTGTGTGCATGGGTTAAAAGCATGGTTCATGGTGTGCAGTGCTGTGACCTCGCAATGACAAGGGTTGTCACTTTCACTTATTATTATAATAATTATTATGAAAGTGAAAGTGAAAGTGAACGTGACAACCCTTGTCATTGCGAGGTCAAAGCACAGCAGACAGTGAACCACAACGAAATTGGACCTCTGCTTTTAACACATGCACACAAACATCGTGCAGCAGTGGGCAGCTATTGAAAGCGCCCGGGGAGCAGTGACAGGGACGGTACCTTGCTCAAGGGTACCTCAGGACAACCTATTGGGAAGGGGTTCGAACCCCCGATCCTCCGATCATATGGCCAACGCCCAAACCACTATTATGATTCTACATTTACATTTATTTATTTATAAATTTATAATTTATTATTATTTACTATTATTATTATGATTACTATTATATGCTCTCTATGTATAAGGTTATCTTTCAGTTTTCATATTCTTTCTTGTTAATTGCCCTGTAGATATGTATATATATATATATATACACACATTTACATTTACATTTACAGCATTTATCAGATGCTCTTATCCAGAGCGATGTCCATGTCCTAATTATAGGGACAGTCCCCCCTGGAGACACTCAGGGTTAAGGGTCTCAGGGACCCAGTGGTGGTAGTGCTGGAGGTGGGATTCGAACCGGGGACCTCTTGACCCAGAGGTCCGTAGGCAAGTACCACCACTAGACCAGCACCACCACCCATATATATATATATGTATTTGGATATGTATATATTTTTATATTTGTTTTTATATATTCTCTGTTTCTTTCTGTTCTTTCTGTTAAAGAGCCCTGTAACACCCGAATTTCCCATCCGTGGGATAATAAAGGATTGTTCTATTCTATTTTCCCGTCTTTATTAGAATTCAAGAGGTTGTTTTTGTTACTCCGTGCTTCTAGAGAAATTTAACAGCCTGTTTTGAACTCACTGGCTTTTGTACATGTCACAAGCAGGAACTCATTTACATTTATATGACAATTCTCAACGGCACTCATTTACATAAATCAACTTTAAAAGCCCAGGATTAAAAACAGGGGCTTTAACTCAAAAGTATAAACAGAGGTTGGAAAAGACGACAAATGAGTAACGAACGTGTTCGCCGAGTGAAACCACACGACCGTTAAGGTGAACTGGGCTCTTTAAGGCTGCCCTGGTGCAAGTTAGGATTCGTGATGTTCTGCACATTTTTAGACCTCTTCCCTCGCCTCAGAACGGTTCTAGGCGTTCTCTGGAGGAGAAACATCTGAATCTGTCAGGTCTCACCTGCTAGAAATACTCCATGTGGATCAGGTGAGCAGTGGCACCAGTGGTTGTCTAGAGATTTGTCCTCACTTCTCCAGTTGGACATTTTCGCCACGCCATCATGTAATGGACCTCCCCGCTGTTCATTTTTTTAACCTACCCTTGATCAAGGTACTGTCACCATCACTGCTGCCTGGGTGCTGGATATGTCTGCCCCCTGCTGGACGGTGTGTTAAATACACTAGACCACTGCGGCCCCAGAAGTAGTAGCAATTTTAGCACCGCGCTTTTAACGGCTAAGCTAACTCAGCGAACACTGAGGAACATCACATTACAGACGGATTCCTCCGACGCGACGGCGGCTCACCTGAGATGTGAGTGACTCTGTGGGGGTGGGGGTTGTGTCTGGAGAAGAAGGAGTGGTGGCTGAGGGTGCCGAAGCGAGCACTGCCCCTGCTGGTCACTCGGCTTAGATCAGCGATGAACTGATCCATGTTCTCGAACGGCATCTTCTCCCGGCTGCTGGACTGAAGCTCTTTCTCCCAGTCTTGTGACTCCATCACCTAAGAAGAACCAAAATTATCCAGTGAACAAGTACAGAACTGTGCAAAAGTAATGCGCCCTCTATTCTTAATTTTTCTCTTCCAGATTTTCTTGTATGTTTATTGTGTTGTTGAGGAGCAGTTCTCCAGATCTTCCTGAAGGACAGTGTTGTTGTCTCTCATGTTCAGTCCAGTCTCTGTACCTGAGC
>JABMDN010020653.1:0-10476 GCA_017165825.1 Hepsetus odoe
GGACTATGATTGGTGGATGGTGGACACTGGACTATGATTGGTGGATGATGGACACTGGACTATGATTGGTGGATGGTGGACAGTGTACTATGATTGGTGGATGGCGGACACTGGACTATGATTGGTGGATGATGGACACTGGACTATGATTGGTGGATGGCGGACAGTGGACTATGATTGGTGGATGGCGGACAGTGGACTATGATTGGTGGATGGTGGACAGTGGACTATGATTGGTGGATGGCGGACAGTGGTCTATGATTGGTGGATGGTGGACAGTGGACTATGATTGGTGGATGGTGGACAGTGGTCTATGATTGGTGGATGGCGGACACTGGACTATGATTGGTGGATGGTGGACAGTGGACTATGATTGGTGGATGGTGGACAGTGGTCTATGATTGGTGGATGGTGGACAGTGGTCTATGATTGGTGGATGGTGGACAGTGGACTATGATTGGTGGATGGTGGACAGTGGACTATGATTGTGGATGGTGGACAGTAAACAAGTGGACAAAAATGTTATTTTTAGTACCGACTGTGACCCGTTTTTGTCCATGAAGAACAATATTAAAGGTTATTGAAAGAACACAGAAGGCTTTCAATCATTTAACCCTCCACAGAACCAAACACACACGCAGAAGGTTCTGTTTAGAACCACTGTCATCACAGAAGAACATTTTTTATCAATAGTGAAACAAAAGGCTGTACCAAAACAAGGTTCTGCCATTTAGAACCTTTTTTGAGGTTGTGAAAAGAACTGTAAACAGCATCAAAGAGAAGAACCATTTAACCAGGCAAAGAACCGTTTATGCATTCAGATGGCATTTTGATTGGTTCTGTGCAGGACCATTGTCTACCTGAAGAATCTATTTTAAGCGATGTTAAAAATGTTCTAGATAGCAATGTTTCTCAAAACGTTCCCAGTAGATCCTCCAGACAATGTATATTTGTGTTCCGACCATACAAGGGATAGATGACTATCTGGAACCAGTCTGAGGACCTTTTTTAAGCAGTATAGTATATAGGTCCAATGATTTAACAAAAGTGGAACCTTTTCTGCTGCTAAATAGATCCAAATGACCAATAATAGGTTCTGTGAACTATACAACAGGTTCTAATTATTTAGAGAACTATATTCCATAGGATCTCCAGGTTAAAATGTCAGTATGCCACAGGTTCTCCATGTATTAATAGAATAATACAACACATTCTGCAGATTTTAGAACTATGTACTACTATGTATTACTTCTCCATTTTTAAAAAAGTATAGACAACAGGTTCTCCAGGTTTAAAGATCTAAACAACAGGTTCTCCAGGTTTAAAGGACAGAACAACATGTTCTCCAGGTTCAAAACTATAAAACAGGTTCTGTTTTATGTAACAGATTTCCCTTGTGTAAAATGATATTTAAGACATGTTCTCCAGGTTTAAAGGACTGTGCAACAGGTTCTCCAAGCTATAAAAACAATAAAAAGCGGTTCTCAAGGTTTAAAATAGCTATACAGCAGGTTCACCATGTTTAAAGGACAGAACAACATGTTCTCCAGGTTCAAAACTATAAAACAGGTTCTCAAGGTTTAAAATAACAACACAACAGGTTCTCCAGGTTTAAAGAACTCCAAAAACCGGTTCTTCGGGTTTGAAGAACTACACAGCAGGTTCTCCATATTTAAAATGATATGCAACAGGTTCTCCTGGTCTAACACTCTAAACAACATGCTCTCCAGATTGAAAGAACAACAAAATGTGTCCATTTGAAACATACTGAAGTATTCACCTGGTTCTTCTAGTTGTTCTGGTTCTGTGGAGAACAATAGGCTTTGTGGCAGAAGGCGTGTGGAGAGAATGAGCTGACGCACTAAATTGCTCGTTAAATCATCGTCACAATCTCTGGCCTTTATGATTTGGGCTCCAATATGCAAATGAGCCCTTTAAGAAATCTCTGAAATGTTTTTTCTGTGAGCCGTGAGCGTCCTGACCGACCTCGGATGTTCTTAAAGGGTTCCTGCTGGTGTTCTGATGAAACGAGGCATTTAAATGATCACAACTGGGAGCATGAAGGGCTCACTGGTGTGGGTTTGATATATTAAAAAAAGCCAATCGCCATAGCAACACACTTCCTTTCCCTTCTAGTTCCGAGTCTGCATGTGTAGCTGCTTTAGATGATCTTTGACCCCAAGTGGATCCAAATTGAGCTTCTTTAGAACTGAAGGTATTTCCTGCTTCCTACATTTCACCCCAAATATCCCTCCATTCTTCCGTCTTCAGAACAGACTCCCTACTTCACCTTCCCTACTCCTCCATCACCTTCCCAGCATCCAGACCGTCTCAGACTAAATGGACACAAACACAGAAGAGACGTCCCTCTGTGTCCATCGGTGCAGGACAGAGTGAAGGAGAGTGAGAGAGGACAGGGAGAGTGGACGGTGGAGTTCAGGGTGTGTGGAGTGTGTGTCCGTGATGGAGAACTAGTAGAGACGGTGATGAAAGTGAAGCGGTGAAGTTCATGTGGATTATTTTCAGTAGATTGTTTTTATTGGAGTTGAAGTTCGAGGCTTTAATAGTCTTTAATTCTATTAATATGGAGTGAGATTCAGTTCACTTTCAGCACAGACAGACGCTCCAGACGTCCTTCAGAGGAGACACGTCTCACTCTACACTCTCAGTGCACTCCTGTACTTTTACTGTACACTCTCAGTACATTCCTGTACTTTTACTTTACACTCTCAGTACACTCCTGTACTTTTACTTTACACTCTCAGTACACTCCTGTACTTTTACTCTACACTCTCAGTACACTCCTGTACTTTTACTTTACACTCTCAGTACATTCCTGTACTTTTACTTTACACACACAGTACATTCCTGTACTTTTACACTCTCAGTACATTCCTGTACTTTAAACTCTCAGTACACTCCTGTACTTTTACTTTACACTCTCAGTACATTCCTGTCCTTTTACACTCTCAGTACATTCCTGTACTTTACACTCTCAGTACACTCCTGTACTTTTACTTTACACTCCCAGTACACTACTGTACTTTTACTTTACACTCTCAGTATTCCAGTACTTTTACACTCTCAGTACATTCCTGTACTTTACACTCTCAGTACACTCCTGTACTTTTACTTTACACTCTCAGTACATTCCTGTACTTTTACTTTACACTCTCAGTACACTCCTGTACTTTTACTTTACACACTCAGTACATTCCTGTACTTTTACACTCTCAGTACACTCCTGTACTTTTACTTTACACTCTCAGTGCATTCCTGTACTTTTTACTTTATACTCACAGTACATTCCTGTACTTTTACTTTACACTCTCAGTACATTCCTGTACTTTTACTCTCTCAGTACATTCTTGTACTTTACACTCTCAGTACACTCCTGTACTTTTACTTTACACTCTCAGTACATTCCTATCCTTTTACTTTACACTCTCAGTACATTCCTATCCTTTTACTTTACACTCTCAGTACATTCCTGTACTTTTTACTTTATACTCACAGTACATTCCTGTACTTTTACTTTACACTCTTAGTACATTCTTGCACTTTTTACTTTTCCCTCTCAGTACATTCCTGTACTTTTTACTTTACACTCTCAGTACATTCCAGCATCAAAATCCTAGGTGGGCGGGTTTTGTTTTATTTTTACGAACAGAATGGCCCAAAGTTCATCAGACAGAGTCATCTCGCTGGAGCTCCTTTGGAAGGATCTCAGGTGATCCAGACATTATCCATCAGGCTCTGTCCTTAGTGGCTGCTGTCGAATCTTCACAGCAATGTCCCAGTCCTCCCAGAAGAGCGGAGGTTTTGCTGCATCACTGGGACAGGCTTCCCTGATGAACACTCCAGATTTCAGAAGAATGGGACGGAAACCTCCGAGCAGGATGAGCTTTGATCTCCTCAGTGAATGTTTAGTCAAGGATTCAGAAAACAGCGTCCTTTTGTTTCCAGCTGGCAAACAATGCCGCTCCCCGTCCCCTCTGTCCAGCGACTCTCAATTAAATGATGCAATAATTCTCCCACGAACACGGACCGTTCCACTTTCAGTTATCAGGGGGAGGGGGTTGGACCATTGTGATCTGAAGTTCATTAAAATAAAAACAGCGCGGCTTCGTACAAAAAAGGCTCTCGCAGTCACAGAAGGACGTTTTGTCCACAGCCCTACTTTTGTTTGGCCCCGAGGGAGCATGTGCTGCCCTTTACTGTCCCATATTGGTTGATGTGGCAAGAATGGAGCTACTGCGCCGGGAAACAAGCAGAACATGAAAATGGAGAAATAGCAGGGATTCAGCCTCAGTGCCTTCACCAGAACCCACAGAACCCAAAACCCATCAGCCACAAACGGACTGGAAAGGATTCAAGCAGAAGACTCGGCCGGTGGGATAAAAGCAGCGTTTACTTAGCAGGGTTTGTGTTTTCTCCTTCCATCTCACTGAGCAGATGGGATCTCCCAGTGAGAACCCATGCCTGGGAACCCCAGAACCCTCCCTTGCTCTTCAAAGGAACAAATGAAAAGCTTTCAATGGCCAATTTTCCTGCCACGCTCTTGAAGCCCCGCCCACCTGGAGGGCAGAACAGATCTTCTTCTCTCTGTCCTCCACTGATCTTCTCCAGGGTTCTTTCTCCAAGGGTAACTGGACACGATGATGTTGAACTTCTACAGAATCCCAGCAGAGAAAAAAAAAGTCCAGGTGAGGAGACAGTGGACTCCTGGACATGTCTCTGTCTCTGGGGAGGGAATGAAAGAATGGACCTCAGTTCTTCACACGTCTTCACAGCGATACATTTCATCAAAGACAAGCTGCAGTGTTTCAATGTTTGTGTTCGGGCTGCGTCCCAAACCACACACTTCTACATTACTGAGTGTGTGTCCAGTGGTTTTGCACTATTTGTCCACACTATTGAGTGTGTGTCCAGTTTGGGACACGGTTGTGTGGACAGTGATGTAATGAGAGATCAGTAATCAGTTCTCCAGTTAAAGATCTTCATCTTCAGTCTGAGAACTTCACGATGATTGTTGGAGAGAAGAGGGACGCTCGCTAACATCAGCTCATCATCACCCCCTTGACCCGTCCACACTGAGGACACACACAGCTGTCTGTCCACCGTCCACACTGAGGACACACACAGCTGTCCGTCCTGTAAACTCTCATCCTGACGGCAGTGTAAGGGGAGGGGTTCCCCACAGGACACACGCAGACGTCCCCAAAGTGGAGCTCTGGCAGGGACGTCTCTGTTTTTAGGGACTGAGATACTAAGACAGGTGATGGACAGGGATCCAAAGTGTCCAAAAATGTAGTTTATTCAGATTTTTGTCTTTTCTTCTGCTGATCTGTGAGTGAAACATTATTTGTTTAAAATGGAGGGACAGCTTTGTTTGGTTTCTGGGGTTCAAGGTTTCCTGGAGCAGGAGGTCATTTCTAATGTAGTCGTGTGCAGTTTGTGACTCATCAGCTGACACGTTTCGTCATGAGCAGAAATGAAAAAATGGTAAAGAAAACACACAAATCGAACTTTTTTTATTTATTGTGTTTTGGGAAAAAAATGTAAATATTAAAAAATGTAAAAAAAACTAACAATTGTTATATTTAATTATAATATTATTTAAATAATTTTACATATTTTATTACTGTATATAAATATATGATGTGAAATTATATTATAATTATTGTATATTTTATATGATATTTATTGTACCATTTTATGAATATTCTTATATATACTAGGCAACTGGGAGCAGGGGTTTGGAGAGTGGGCGGGGCTTGCAGCTTTTACATCCCTGTGCTGAAATGACGGAGTGTGTGTGTGTGTGTGTGTGTGTGTGTGTGTGTGTGTCTCTGATAAGTGTGGTGTGTTTGTTTGCGTCTGCATCACGGAGCGCGATTCGGAAAGAGAGCAGTGAACTCAACAGGGGGTTTAATCATAGCAATTACTCTCCTACCCAGGCCATGCCTCATCATTACACCCAGTGTGTGTGTGTGTGTGTGTGTGTGTGCTACTGTGGGAATATTTTGGAAATCACTCCTTTTGTGTCGGCTTCCAGTGGCTCTGACACTCTCAGCTGCATTCGTTTATTTATTTATCCCGTATTTGTTTGCGCTCTCTCTTCCCACGCCCGCCTTTAACCCTTCATTATCCCGTTAAAGGCGCGTCTCCCCCACTTTTTACTATTAGTAGTAATTTATAATTATTATTAGAATTATTATTATTATTATTATCTCCATTTTCCCACCTTTCTTTTTTGTGCTACTTTCACTTTCACTTTGGTGCCGTTACGAAAATGAGCTGCTGAAACGCTCCTTATAGCTTCATGGTGAGGGGCGGGGCTAAACTGATGTGGGTGATGTTGAGGATTCACATTCCAGACTAGTAGTTGCCTTGAGGTTCCCTTGATCAAGGTACCGTCCCCATCACTTCTCCATGGGTGCTGGATATGTCTGCCCCCTGCTGGACGGTGTGTGTGTGTGTTACATACAGAAGATGTGTTTGGGTGTGGTTCACTTGTGTGACTAACAGTCACTTTCAGTAGAGAGGGAGGACTGCCTGTTGTGCAAGGAACAATGAGGGCAGCCTATGAAAACCTGCCTCATTTACATATTTCCTAAAGGTGCAGTAATACAGAGGAACACTTGGTGTGTATCAGGTTTATGATCTACTCACCACACCGACCCACCCCTTATCCTGTTTATAACCGGTGGAAGTCATGGGGTCTGAAGGTTGAGGAAGACTTTGTCCACCTCGTTTGTCCCTTTGTTGGATGCTTTGTTCTGCTTGAAGGTTCAGACGTAGATCACTGTGTGGATTAACCAACACAGAACTATCAAACTGCTCAGGTACAGAGACTGGACTGAACATGAGAGACAACAACACTGTCCTTCAGGAAGATCTGGAGAACTGCTCAGGTACAGAGACTGGACTGAAAATGAGAGACGACAACACTGTCCTTCAGGAAGATCTGGAGAACTGCTCAGGTACAGAGACTGGACTGAAAATGAGAGACAACAACACTGTCCTTCAGGAAGATCTGGAGAACTGTTCCTCAATGAGACCTTAAAGATAAAAGTCAGGAAGCAAAATATGAAGCAAAGAGGCGATCAAGACTTTTGTGTGGTACTTTATCCATCCATCCACTCGCTGAGCATCAGTGAGCTCACACTCTACAGCAGTCCAATGGAAAAGCTGCATAGGAAGTAGATGCACCGTTGCGTCGTCTTCATGTCCTCCAAGATGTAAGTACCCAAAGCCCTTGAACTGCCTTGATGATGCGGATATAAAGCAAGAAAATGTCTGTCTGCCTTCTCTTAAACACAGCAATCAGTCAGCTCCTAGAGGGAGGCTGTTTCTCACCCTGACTTTCTTCCCGATCAGATATCACCTCCATGGCAGCAGTACAGCGAGTTGTGGGTGAAGATAAAGCACATCAGTGGGCAGGTGGTGATAGAACAGTTGAGCTTCTAATGTTCTGAGGCTGACTCAGCCAGATCCAGAAGCCTTTGACTCTGTGGATGATACAGTTGAGATGAAATCTCTAAAGAGCTCCTCCTCTAGAGCCTGAGGCTGTTTCGTTCGTCAACCTGGTGAACCTGAAGGGGTCGACTATGGCCAGAGTAAAAGATATTATGGCTCCTGAAGCAGTTTTTAATGAAGGGGTGAGGCAAGGGATCACCAGTGAGAATCCATTTGAGGAATGCTGTTACAAAAAGGCTGACCCAGAAGTTCTCTGGAAGGGTTTGTAGGTATATACTTTCGATGCCTGAATACCAGCCTTTGGAGAAATGAACTTGTCTCTTAGGTAGGAAGGAGCTGCCCCTCATCGATGGCCGGTCTTGGTTCCTCATTGTTGCCTGCCTCAAATCTTCCAAAAGAAGAGCTTTGGGACGTCCTTCAAGAAGCCTGGAGAAGTGTTCCTGGCTTAAAGAAAGGAGCTGGTCTAAGAGAGTTGAGGCTGTGCTGAAGAATAATGGTGGTGGTGGTGAATATTGACTTTAACGTTGGTTAGAATAAAACTCTCTGTGTTTAGACGGGAGTTACATGTGTTTGAACACAAATGACTGATCTACTGTCTCACTTTCATACAGAACAGAAACGAAGACTTTTGCACAGTATTGTAGGATTCCCAAACCAGTGGCGAAGAGTTCTGGAACCTGTAGGCAACTCCAGGCTGAGATCACTGGGGTGGTACTGGAGCAATATTTTGCAAAGAGATGAGATGATGCATGAAGTTCTTGGGAAATGTTCTAAAACAAAGCACTGCAGCCCTCAAATCCTGATCCCAGTGATGGTTTTTGGAGGTGCTGTAATGGTGTGTGTCTTCTACTTTGGCCTGAAAGCTGTGAAAAGCAGTCTATCTCACATTCCTGCGTGTGTTTATGTGTTTCGGTCCACCAGACAAACGTACATCTGGCGTGGTGTGAAGCAATAGCAGGAACACATGAGAGCAATCAACCCTTATTGCTTGTTTACGCTCAGTTCCCAGTAAAGTCTCTGGAGGAGATGTCAGTCAGCCTCAACGGCAGGAACTTCCTTCGGTGAGAAAAATGGTCATTTAATAGGAAATTCCACATTTGAAGTGACTTGTGAGCAAGTTAAAGGCATTTAAACTGTTACTGAGCTACAAAACATGTCCAAAAATGTGTGGACACATGTTGTTTCTGAAATCAGGGGTTTAAAAAAGCCTCTACTCTTCAAGGATGGCTGGAACATTGCTGTGGATTATGGTGTGCTCCAGATGAAATGTCAAAATGGGCTCATAGTGTTCCAAATTGGATCCAGAAAGTGGACATCCCATTTGGAAAGATGGAAGAACCTCAACAACGTCAAGCCCAGATTCCATGGACTTCCAACCATGGACATGTTGCTAAGACTTTCCCCTTACAAGAGCGGTGGACAAGACATTGCTTCTGAATATCAAACCCCACACCAGCTCATCACAAAGGAGGTACATCAGTCCAGAAAGCTTTGAAGCTCAACACTGGGGGTCAATGGGGTATACCCCTCTAGCCCAGCAGTAGCCTTAAGGTCATGAGGAGGAAAAAGCTGTGTGTGGACACCTGTGGACACCTTAAAAGAGCTGAGCATGTGACAACAGCTGTCTTGATACTTTTGAACATATAAAGTATAATAAACTTGAAATAAATTTTCAGTGATTGAAGTAGATTTAGGTCTGCAAGGTGATCTGAAATACCAAGTATACTCATGAACTGCTTTGCAAAGTGTCTAAAGATACAAGGTTCTAGATAAAGGGGTTCCACCCACTCAGTGTTCAGCATCAGCAGTAAACGAATTACCTGATGATCTGGATCATCTACTCCTGTTTCTTCACTGCTTCATGTATTAAGTTAGGCTCTTTGTTCTGCTTGAAGGTTCAGTCGTAGATCACTGTGTGGATTAACCAACACAGAACTATCAAACTGCTCAGGTACAGAGACTGGACTGAACATGAGAGACAACAACACTGTCCTTCAGGAAGATCTGGAGAACTGCTCAGGTTGAGAGACAACAACACTGTCCTTCAGGAAGATCTGGAGAACTGTTCCTAAACATTCAAAATACAAGAACGTCTGAAAGAAAGATGAAGGGCTGAAGACAGTGTATGTATATAATCAACATTAAGTACATTATAAAAAATGTATCAAGGTTCGGTGCTTAACTTAATAAAACATCTAAATATGTTTACGCATAAAACATTAACTCACTGCCACACACGGCATCCCTCAAAGTGTGTGTGTGAGTGTGTGTGTGTATGAGTGTGAGTGCGTGTGTGTGTGTGTGTGTAAGGGTGTGGTACTCCCTTGCGTTTGCATCTAAAGTAGAAGGTGTTATTTGTGTGTCTGTACCTTTGGGAACGAGGGAACCCACAGCTGTGTGTGTGTGTGTGTGTGTGTGCAGGTGAAAAGATGGAGAGAGAGAAAGTGGAAAGAAAGCACACACGAGGGAGAAGAGCAGAGTGAAGTAGTAGGAAGTGAGTGAAGCAGGAATGAAATGAAAAATGAAAAGATAAATAGAGTGAAAATGAGTGTGAGCGTGACAGGAGGAATAAAAACATTTTAAAAAGGAGAACATTTTTAAAGATGTGATCAAAAAGCGGGAAGGGGAGTGGCAGAAAGGGATACGGAGAGAGAGAGAGAGAGAGAGAGAGAGAGAGAATAAATAAATACTAAGTAATGTGATAAAAGAAGAAGAGATAGAAAGAGAAAGAAGGGAGAGAGAAACAGAATAATGTTTGGAGATGAAGGAGGGAAAAGACAGAAAAGAGAAATTATGAAGAGGTGAGTGTGAGTGTGTGAGTGTGAGTGTGTGTGTGTGTGTGTGTGTGTGTGTGTGTGTGTGTGTGTGTGTGTGTGTGTGTGTGATGTATCAAGTTTTACATCAGAATCCTGATCTGATTTTCATAACAACTAACACACCCCTCATTTGATTAAAGGCAATCTCTCTCTCTCTCTCTCTCTCTCTCTCTCTCTC
>JABMDN010020675.1:0-10798 GCA_017165825.1 Hepsetus odoe
GAGAGAGAGAGAGAGAGAGAGAGAGAGAGAGAGGGTTCTGTTGGGAATCAGTGTTTGCAGTAATATCACATGATCAGCTGGAAGATCTGAAATGAGACGAAAAAAGAAGAAATGTTTCTAATGGTGTTGGTTTAATGGTGCGGTTGTACAGTTTGTGGTACAAATTGTGGTGCAGGTTGTGGTGCGGTTTTGAGGGTTGAGGTGCAGTTTTGAGGGTTGTGGTGCGGTTTTGAGGGTTGTGGTGCGGTTTCGAGGGTTGTGGTGCGGTTTTGAGGGTTGTGGTGCGGTTTTGAGGGTTGTGGTGCGGTTTTGAAAGTTGTGGTGTGGTTTTGAGGGTTGTGGTGTGGTTTTGAGGGTTGAGGTGCGGTTTTGAGGGTTGAGGTGCGGTTTTGAAGGTTGTGGTGTGGTTTTGAGGGTTGAGGTGCGGTTTCGAGGGTTGTGGTGGGTTTATGGCTGTAGCAGTTTCGAGGGTTGAGGAAGGCTTGAAGGTTGTGGTAAAGTGTTTTTGAGGGTTGAGGTGTGGCTTTAAGGTTGTGTGCAGTTTTAGTGCTGTGGTGCGGTTTTTGAGGGTTGTGGTGCAGTTTTGAGGTTGTGGGAAGTGTTTTGAGGTTGTGGAAAGTGTTTTGAGGATTGTTTGAGGGTTGTGGTGCGTTTTGAGGATTGTTTGGAGGGCTGTGTGTGGGCTTTGAGGGTTGTGGTAAGGGTTTGAGCACACCATTGCTCCTAGTCCCAAGACACAACCCTCAAAACCGCACGTTTTGAGGGTTGTGGTGCGTTTTGAGGATTGTTTTGAGGGTTGTGGTGCGGTTTTGAGGATTGTTTTGAGGGTTGTGGTGTGGGTTTTGAGGGTTGTGGTGCGGTTTTGAGTTAATAATTACAATTCCTGAACAGATTATTGCACTCTCAAAACCGCAAGACGCTGCAGGGTTGTGGTGCGTTTTGAGGATTGTTTTGAGGGTTGTGGTGCGGTTTTGAGGATTGTTTTGAGGGTTGTGGTGTGGGTTTTGAGGGTTGTGGTGCGAAGAGACACTATTGACCGTTGAAATTTCAAGATTATTAATTCTCAAAACCGCACGCTTTTGAGGGTTGTGGTGCGTTTTCGAGGTTGAGGCGGCCCTGGTGGCTAAAGTAGTTTCTGAGGGTTAGTGCTTTGAGGTTGCAAAGTGCTTTGAGGGTTGTGGTGCAGTTTTTGAGGATTGTTTTGAGGGTTGTGGTGCGGTTTTGAGGATTGTTTTGAGGGTTGTGGTGCAGTTTTGAGGGTTGAGGTGCGGTTTTGAGGTTGAGGTGCGGTTTGAGGGTTGTGGTGTTTGAGGGTTGTGCAGTGTTTCTAGGGCTGTGGTGCGTGTTTCGAGGGTTGAGGTGCTTGAGGGTTGTGGTGCGGTTTCGAGGGTTGTGGTGCGGTTTCGAGGGTTGAGGTGCGGTTTTGAGGGTTGAGGTGCGGTTTCGAGGGTTGAGGTGCGGTTTCGAGGGTTGTGGTGCGTCGAGGGTTGAGGTGCTGGTTTCGAGGGTTGAGGTGCGGTTTCGAGGGTTGAGGTGCGGTTTTGAGGGTTGAGGTGTGGTTTTGAGGGTTGTGGTGCGGTTTGGCTGGTGCGGTTCGAGGGTTGTGGTGCGGTTTCCCGGAGGGTGTGGTGCTGAGGTTGTGGTGCGGTTTTCGAGGGTTGTGGTGCGGTTTCGAGGGTTGAGGGTGCGGTTTTGAGGGTTGTGGTGCGGTTTCGAGGGTTGTGGTGCGGTTTCGAGGGTTGAGGTGCGGTTTTGAGGGTTGAGGTGCGGTTTCGAGGGTTGAGGTGCGGTTTTGAGGGTTGAGGTGCGGTTTTGAGGGTTGTGGTGCGGTTTTGAGGGTTGTGGTGCGGTTTCGAGGGTTGTGGTGCGGTTTCGAGGGGTGTGGTGCGTTTTCGAGGGTTGTGGTGCGGTTTCGAGGGGTGTGGTGCGGTTTCGAGGGGTGTGGTGCAGTGTTTGGCCGTTTGCCTGCTCTTTAAATGATAAAAATGTAAAAGCTTTATGCTTCAACATGACAAGCACTGCCACGCAGACAGACAGGTAGACCCCCCGTCTCCAGACCAAAGAAAACAGTCTCTCTGATTTGAATGCGGCCCCCCCTCCCATGGCCTGACAGACGGCACGCTCAATCACGCTGATTTATTTCTCAAAAGTCTGTGAGGATTCCTCAAAGGGAGAAAAAAGAAAAAGAAAATAATAATAATAAAAGAAAAAACTCCCACCAGCGTCACATAATCAAGGCAATCAAGTCATTCAATCAAGTGGAGATTTGCCTGTTCGGCGCGGTGATTAGAACCGGCGTGTGTCACGACCAGAATCAGCTTTATTTACACCAAACACACACACGCACACACATGTCCCAGAGCCTGGAAGGACAGACGGACACCACAGCTAGGTCCACTACCGGCTAACACGGTATCATCGCTGTCAGAATGAACTCATTTTATGAAAACTGGATTACTGCACATTCCTGTGAACCCGTCCATCATGAAAACTTCGCACGAGGAAAAGAAAAAGAGCAGCTGGTGCTTTCAGATGTGAAGAAAAGGCCCAGAATTCCAGACGAGGGTAGGAAGTATAAGACGTCAGGTCTCAGTAAAATAACGTCATTCCACCTCAAGAATAAAACTTGTAGAGTTCCCCTTTAAGGAAAATGTGCTAAAGCTGGACAAGACTGCGTGAATGGGACTCAAAACGATGCAGCACAGTCAGACAAACTCAGCAAGCGGTAAGAAAATGACTCGCCAGAGAACCGTGGAAGCGGAGACACACCGCACTGCGGGACGCACAGAGATCATAACGCCACAATGTCAACAGACGACACGATCTGCTCCCGGGCGTTTTCAGAAGAACAGAACAGCCGTCCTGTCCCGTTCCCCTCCCCTCCCGTGTCTCCACGCTCTTAACATATTCGCAGTTTTATCTTAACTCCGCACGGGAGAACTGCACGCGTTCTCCAAGATCTGAAGCTGCTCCTGACGTTCTGCGCCCCCCGGCAGCGTCTCATCAGCGGGACGAGGTTTGGGAAGTGGCGGCGAAAAATCAAAGCCAAGCTCCTTACCTTGCCGAACTGCTCGAAATACTGCTTCACGTCCTCCACCACCGTGTTCGCCGACAGTCCGCCCACGAATATCTTCTTTGTTCTCGTGACCATCTGGAGAGACAAGAGACAAAGACAGACATCAGTGCATGAACATGTAAAGGCAAAATCACAGGCAGATGCGTGCAAGAAGACAGACAGCAGCCACATGAAAACGGCAGCAGGTTGTAAACCAGACTAACTGTCTGCAGGGTTCCTCAGTCAGAGGAACCTACTTTGACAGGAGGAGGCCGAAAAGTTCCCAGCTTTGACTGAAACTGGCAGAGAGACACCATGATAGTTTGACTGGCCGAGAGCAGGGGACCTCGTAGCTAACTGGAACATGAGCTTGAGACTTTGTAGCACAGAGACAGACTAACTGGGAAGTGTGCGTAGGACTTCTCATCAGGAGGATGGAGCCTAACTGGGACGTGGTCTTACAGCTTAGACGTCTGGCTGGGACATGTGGGAACTTTGCAGCATGGAGACAGAGCCTAACTGGGACACTGGGGACATTAACAGGAACACATGCCTGGGACTTCTTAGGGGATGGAGTCTCAGGGAGGTGAACTTGGGCGTTTGCACAGTGAGGACAGAGTCTGATTGGGACGTGATGTGGGGCCTTTACACAGTGAGGACAGAGTCTGATTGGGACGTGATGTGGGGACTTTGCACAGTGAGGACAGAGTCTGATTGGGACGTGAACTGGGGTTCCTCAGGGTGACCCACTAGCCCGGGTGTCGAGTCCTAAACCAGTAGGTCACCACTACCCCCTATGAAAGAACCTTCATTTATTGTACAATCCATAATTTGGTGCAGAACCTAAACATCTCAACTTTAAGAACCTCAAAGTGGCTTTAAGAAACTTAAAGGTTTGATGTTTAAAAAACACAGCAGATCAAAAATGTTTTCACTTTTTCAGCTCACTGTTGTTTTCCAGTCAAACAGATGAAGCGGTGCAGTGACCTGAAGGTTGCATGGCGCTCGACAGGTCTGTGCGACTCTGTGGGCGGAGCCTCTGAAGGTGAGACGGGTAAAGCGAGCGAATAAGTGTGTCTCTGTGAGACGTGAGCACTGACGACTCCTGGAGTTCCCCCGGTTTCTCGCCCACGTTCACTTCCAAGCAGCGCCGGTGACTCATTCAGGCAGCGAGATCGGGGACCAAAGGCCGAAGCTGCGGCGCCAAAGGTGTCTCTTTGAAGCTGCGCATCGCTTCGAGACGCTGTTTTTTTTAATGAAAGCTTTAAGCTGAGACTAAAACTAAACCTGCTTTATGGTCAAAACTGCACCTCTTAACCTTGGCAGCCCAGCAGCCGCTGGTTTATGTAAAGTGTAGGTACAGAATTTTTTTCTGCTTTTACAAAGAACAAAAAGTACTTCACTCCCTTCCGTTCTCTTCTGTGACACTCTTCCCTCTTCCACTCCTCTTCCACTCCTCTTCCACTCCTCTTCCACTCCTCTTCCACTCCTCTTCCACTCCTCTTCCACAGCTCCGCTCCGCTCCCTGCATTTCCTTCAGTTCCACTCTCCTCTACTGCGCTCCGTTCTCGTTCTTTTCAATGTCTCTAGTCCAGCGGTCTCCGATCTTCTTGTGCCTCGGAGGGTTTCATGGAAAACGATGTTTTCACAGAGCGGAAGATTGTGGGTTCAAACCTCAACAGTAGGTTGCCCTGAGGTACCCTTGATCAAGGTACCGCCCCCGTCACTGCTCCCCGGGTGCTTTCATAGCTGCCCCCTGCTGCACGGTGGGTTAAATGCAGAGATCCAATTTCGTTGTGCATCACTCTCTGCTGCGTGTTCTCACAATGACAAAATATCACTTTCACTTTTTCACTTTTCATTCCATTATACTCTACTCTACTCCATTATACCTACTCCATTATACTCTACTCCATTATACTCTACACCCTTCCATTATACTCTACACCCTTCCATTATACTCTACTCCATTCCATTATACTCTACTTACTCCATTATATTCTACACCCTTCCATTATACTCTACTCCATTCCATTATACTCTACTCCATTCCATTATACTCTACACCCTTCCATTATAATTACCCATCTAATATACTTTACTCTACTCCATTATATCTACAATTCTTCCATTATTCTTACTCCCATTCCATTATACTTACTCCATTCCATTATAATTTTCTACACCCTTCCATTATACTCTACTCTACTCCATTATACTTACCCATTATACTCTACACCCTTCCATTATACTTACCCATTCCATTATAATTTACTCTACTCCATTACCCCACCCTTCCAATATACCTACCCCACTCCATTATAATTTCACTACTCCATTATACTCTTACACCCTTCCATCATACTCTCTACCTCCCCACTCCATTATACCTCACTCTACCCATTATACTCTACACCCTTCCATTATACTCTACTCTACTCCATTATACTCTACTCTACTCCATTATACTCTACACCCTTCCATTATACTCTACACCCTTCCATTATACCTTAAGAATCTTCCATTATAATTTCACCACCCATTATACTTACTCTACTCCATTATACCTCACTTCACTCCATTATACTCTACTTACTCCATTATACTCTACTCCATTATACTCTACACCCTTCCATTATACTCTACACCCTTCCATTATACTCTACACCCTCCCATTATTCTCTACTCCATTCCATTATACTCTACACCCTTCCATTATACTCTACTCCATTATACTCTACACCCTTCCATTATACTGTACACCCTTCCATTATACTGTACACCCTTCCATTATACTCTACTCCATTCCATTATACTCTACTCCATTCCATTATACTCTACTCCATTCCATTATACTCTACACCCTTCCATTATACTCTTACCTATTCCATTATACTCTACACTCCTTCCATTATACTTACTCCATTATACTTACACCCCTTCCATTATACTCTACACCCTTCCATTATACTCTACACCCTTCCATTATACTCTACTCCATTCCATTATACTCTACACCCTTCCATTATACTCTACTCCATTCCATTATACTCTACTCCCTTCCATTATACTCTACACCCTCCCATTATACTATACTCCATTCCATTATACTCTACTCCCTTCCATTATACTCTACACCCTCCCATTATACTCTACTCCATTCCAGGCTATACTCACTCTACTCCATTATATTCTACACCCTTCCATTATACTCTACTCCATTCCATTATACTCTACTCCATTCCATTATACTCTACTCTACTCCATTATATTCTACACCCTTCCATTATACTCTACTCCATTCCATTATACTCTACTCCATTCCATTATACTCTACTCTACTCCATTATATTCTACACCCTTCCATTATACTCTACTCTACTCCATTATACTCTACTCTACTCCATTATACTCTACACCCTTCCATTATACTCTACTCTACTCCATTATACTCTACTCCATTATACTCTACACCCTTCCATTATACTCTACTCCATTCCATTATACTCTACTCTACTCCATTATACTCTACACCCTTCCATTATACTCTACTCTACTCCATTATACTCTACACCCTTCCATTATACTCTACTCCATTATACTCTACACCCTTCCATTATACTCTACACCCTTCCATTATAATTTACTCTACTCCATTATACTCTCTACTTCTAATTCCATTATACTCTACCCCATTATACTCTACACCCTTCCATTATACTCTACACCTTCCATTATACTCTACACCTCCCATTATACTTACCCATCTCCATTATACTCTCACACCCTTCCATTATACTCTACTCTCCATTATACTCTCTACACCCTTCCATTATACTCTACCTCCATTATACTTACACCCTTCCATTATACTGTACACCCTTCCATTATACTCTACTCCATTCCATTATACTCTACTCCATTCCATTATACTCTACACCCTTCCATTATACTCTACTCCATTCCATTATACTCTACACCCTTCCATTATACTCTACTCCATTATACTCTACACCCTTCCATTATACTCTACACCCTTCCATTAAACTCTACTCCATTCCATTATACTCTACACCCTTCCATTATACTCTACTCCATTATACTCTACACCATTCCATTATACTCTACACCCTTCCATTATACTCTACACCCTCCCATTATACTCTACTCCATTCCATTATACTCTACTCCCTTCCATTATACTCTACACCCTCCCATTATACTCTACTCCATTCCATTATACTCTACACCCTTCCATTATACTCTACTCCATTATACTCTACACCCTTCCATTATACTGTACACCCTTCCATTATACTCTACTCCATTCCATTATACTCTACACCCTTCCATTATACTCTACACCCTCCCATTATACTCTACTCCATTCCATTATACTCTACTCCATTCCATTATACTCTACTCTACTCCATTATATTCTACACTCCTTCATTATACTCTTACTCATCTCCATTATACCTACTCCATTCCATTATACTCTACACTTTTCCATTACTCTACTCATTCCATTATACTCTACCTATTCCATTATACTCTTACCCCTTCCATTATACTCTACACTCCCATTATACTCTACTCATTCCATTATACTTACACTCCTTCCATTATACTTACTCCATTATACTCTTACACCCTTCCATTATACTCTACACCCTTTCCATTATACTCTACTCCATTATACTCTACACCCTTCCATTATACTCTACACCCTCCCAATATAATCTACTCCATTCCATTATACTCTACACCCTCCAATTATACTCCATTCCATTATACTCTACACCCTTCCATTATACTCTACACCCTTTCATTATACTCTACACCCTTTCATTATACTCTATTCCATTATATTCTACACCCTTCCATTATACTCTACACCATTCCATTATGCTCTATTCCATTACACTCTACACATACTTCCATTATACTCTACACCATTCCGTTATACAATTGACTCTTTTCTATCCCCTATTTTTGTTATATAAATATAATGCTTACTATAATATATTAAACTCAATTGCTTTTCATGCCTTTTAATTTTCCTACATGCTATTCTATTCTATTCTATTCTATTACTTCTCTTTCATGCTTTTCTCCTCTTTTCCACTGCATTCCAATCTATTCTTTTCCACTCTAGGCAATTCTGTCACAGCTTTGCCAAAACACTATTCTCTGTTGATTAAGCTTCTATGGCAAAGAATGTTGTTTTAATGGACTTTAATAGTCACTGCACGGTGCACACCTCCCTCCACACACACACACACACACACACACACACACTGGGCACCATTAGAGCACCTTTTCCACCCTGTTAAACCTCTGGCATGTTTATTTGTTGCAACACGTACCGGTACTTTCTATCAGCCATCAAAACGCGCCACACTTAAGACAATAAAGAGCACAAACGCAGGCCCTTTCCATCCTCCAAACACAATTAGGCAGCACGCGGGAAAGAACCCCAGCACATTAAAGCCTCAATTAATTCCCCTGCAGAAAATATATGGAGCATTAGAAGCACGAGGAAAGAAAAAAGGGCAAAAATATGAAGCTAAGTGCACCAGATAGAGAGAGAGAGAGAGAGAGAGAGAGAGAGAGGCCGAGGGGGACAGATGTACATATCACTTTGGGTTTGCAAAGCAAGTAGGTGAGAGTGTTTGTTTGATGTTTGTGTTTACACACAAAAGTACATAAACAAAAACACACTTAGTCCCTACGTTTCTCACTTACAATCCTTTCAATCAAGAAAGAACAGTAACACACACAGACACACACACACACACACACACACACGTTCTCTCTGACCACGTGCGTGTCTCAGTGTCCAGGTGTCAGTGGAGGGGACAGCCCTGCCCTCTGGATTTGCATGTGAGGTCACACCATTTGTTTGAAACCAAGTCGGATGCAAATCCACCTGTTTGTCCCCGAGAGCGACGCCCGTCCGGATTTCCACTCTGAGGTCATCAGATCTGTTCGTGGGACAGACTCACGATAAAGACGGCCTGTACTCGTTTATCACCATCCGTCACTTACAGCCCAGCCCAGGGACCACAGCCCACACACACACACACACACACCACTGAACGCAAACGCTTCAGAGACACTGCGTCAGACTTGTGCACTGTGTGTGTGTGTGTGTGTGTGTGTGTGTGTGTGTGTGAGTCTATCTATCTATCTATCTATCTGTGTGTCTGTCTGTGTGTCAGTCATTTTTATATCATATAATATATATAAACAGGCTGATTATGTTACTGTTCCTTTAAGACAGGTGTATTTAAATGCTGGACTCTGATTGGCTGTCCCACTGCCTCCTCCAGCTGTTTACTCAGTTCCATCATGACCGATAACATGGGACACCTTTAGGAGGGGCTTTTTCAGCGCCTCGTTGGCTGACGCTTGAGTTTTCAGCTCCATCTTTATGCTTTGTGACAGGACCGCCCTGAACGGCTGATGGGATTTCTGCAGATCCTGAAACAACACAATTACACACTCTCACTCTCTCTCTCTCGCTCTCTCTCTCTCTCTCTCCCCCTTTCTCTCTCTCTCCCTCTCCCTCTCCCCCTTTCTCTCTCTCTCTCTGAACACAAGGCGCACCCTGTGTGTTCCCAAAACACTCTCAGATCAAAGTCCTCACCAGAGAGAGAGAGAGAAATAGAGAAAGATAGAGAGCCAAACAAAGAGAGAGAGAGAGAGAGAGAGAGAGAGAGATGGAGATACATAGATGGATGGAAGGATGGATTGATAGCCTGACAATGAAAGATAAAGAAAGATGGAGCAGAAAGAGAGGGGGAGAGAGAGAGAGAGAGGGAGAGAGAGAGAGAGAGAGAGAGAGAGAGAGAGACAGAGAGAGAGAGAGAATAAGGGAAAGAGGGGACTATTATAATTACCGTATTTACTCGTGTATAAGTCGCACCCCTGAAAAAATGTATTGGGTGGCTCCGTACGCGGTCACCGGTTTAGGAATTCAAAATGGCAGCATGTGAGTTTCCTGGATTTAAATTTGCGAAATGAAAGTGATTTTTTGTGGATTATGTTGAAGGACACTTTCAGATTTTTACAGGTCAATGCAGTACTGTGTGTTTTACTTGATAGGAAAGCACCAAAAACGTGTGTTCGGTAATAATTTAGATTTTTTAATTTCCTGGAAATGTGAATTCACTGGTCTCTGCAGAAGCGTCCATCACTGACGAAACTCCCCGCGTGCAGGTCGCACGCCCATATTTAGAGCGGACTGGGGTACACATTTGTGCGACTTCTACACGAGAAGACACGGTAAAGAAGAAGAGGAAGACTGTGTTCTCATCGTGGATTGTTGTTTGTTGTTTGTTGTTGTTAAAGTGACTGTAATCTGAACTAAAAGTGAAGGCAGTTCGTCCTGTTGAGAAGCGCGTGACTGAAAATGCAAACGAGGTCGAACAACAACGACCGCAATCACGTTCAGGAACAAAGCGCCAAAACCAAGGCGTCTCCGCTCGGCATCCACAGCCTGCATCTGCACAGCCCTTATCTCAATCTGCACACTGCCTCCGTCAGCAGCACACACACACACACACACACACACACACACACACACACACTGCTAATGGATGGTATCAGTGACTGCCATAATGCCAAACAAACCGGTGTGAGGGAGACGCTGGGATATCTAGCCATCACTGTGGGATTTGTCAACGCAAACCCTGCAGCAGACAGAGAGAGAGAGAGAGAGAGAGAGAGAGAGAGAGA
>JABMDN010020707.1:0-12206 GCA_017165825.1 Hepsetus odoe
TCTATTGTACCATTTACTGCATGGAGTGAGGTTTTTAAAACAAGCCCAGGATCTTTAACTGAAGTGCTGAAAGAAAGGCTGTTTGAAGTTTTTGTTTTTATTATTTTGTAGTAACTTTTCTGATCAAACAAAATAAAGCTGGACTGAAATAAAACTGTATAACAAGATTTATCTGTGGAAGTAAATACAGTGGAAAAATGCACATTATTATAAATTTTTTATTTACATTTGTAATAAAATAATTCAGTCCTGGTTATAAAACATTAATGGTTATGCATTAAAATATATGTAAACAAGGTTTCACATATTAATAGTATAGTTTTCTCTGAGACTGAAGATCTTTACAATATTTCTGAGCTTTTCAAAAATTAAAAGTAAAAATTGGGGTGTGGAATTGTTTAATTTAAAGAATCATTAAATAATTATTCATGACTCTATTTTGAAAAAAGGAGCAGATCCAGTAGATACTGTTTACTGAAGAAATAGTGTTGGAGGCTATAGGGACTTCTGCGTGTGTGTGTGAGAGAGAGAGTGTGTGTGTGTGTGTGTGTGTGTGCGCGTGTTTGTTGATCCCCATCAAATTGTTAAAGGACAGATTCTGTACTGCCCTCTAGTTGCAGATTCATGAGTTTCATGTTAATTTAAATCACATTACTGTGTAAGTCTTTTATATTACAGTAAAAGCTGGACTATATAAATAAATAACATTTATTTCAGTGATTATCTTTAAAACAGCTGCTTGTATTTTACACTTTCTCTAGATTTTATAGTGACTCTGTGGCCAGAAACTGACCAGTGATAATGGAGGTTATGTGATGCTGATACATTGTTCATAACAGTGTGTAGTTTTAACACAAACAGTGTAACTGGTAGATAAAATCTCATAAGAACAATAATAAGTGCAGAGAACATGATAGTCTATGGAGCTGTCCATGGTGCTGAAATATGATCTTCTATGGAGCTGTCTTTCAGCACAGAGTTCACGGACCTAACAGTGAACTTCACAACAAACAGGAAACATCCCATAATATCATTGCAGACTATAGACCTGCAGACCTTCATATCACACCCAGTCTTTAGAACCCTGTCAGAAATCTAGAAAAATGACTCAGGAGGAATTAATGCAGCTCCATCCATGACCACAAGGAGGCGTGTTGGCTCCATTTTAAGAAGTGGTCAGTTGTGGTTTCAACAGAAGTGTTTGTTGTGTTGAGATCAGTAACTGTGTGAATTTACACTAAGATGCTTTTGTTGTACTTTTTTGAGAAACACACACAAACTAAGGGCTGGTTTCCTCTCAGTCCCTGGTCCTGCCCCTTATTTGCATGTGGGAACTGATTGGACTCTGCACAGACAGCAAGGAGAGGCCCAAACAAAGAGGGAGATTCACAGCTGCTGCTGACAGTGGTGTTAAACTGGTGGTTGTGGAATAGAGTCCACTCAGGGTTTACACTGAAGTAACTAGAGGATCATTTTAAAGCCTGCTTACTTTAAAAGCGTCCCACTGCAACATCATTCTATTATTGTACTAAACAGACAGCTGGCTAGCAAAGCGTTCTGCTCTTTACACTGAAACTGTGGATCCTGAAAGGCTGGAAAAGGAAAAGTGTGAGTCTGCAGTTACTGGACAGGCAGATATGAAGATGGCACTACTTCAAGATCAGACGTGACCAGTTAGATTCAAAGATGCACAAACTGACCTGCAGTCGAACTTGGAGTCTGTATTTTTCTATTTTTATAAAAGTGAACCTCCCTCATTGTGGACAAAGATGGCAGGAGTTTCCTCTTTCTTGGGAAAGGAACTGTTTCACGACTGACATCTACAGACGGTGAGAAACCAAATGATTGAAATGCACCAGAAATTCAGACTTTACTATTTAATCCACAAGGGAGGAGACGAGGCAAGGACAAGCCATGCAGGACCAATGAGGTCTATGTGGGAATAACTATGGACAGAAAAATAAACATTGCTGTACTGGACTGTACTCTGGACTGGATTGTTTTTGATTTTGGGTCATTTACACTGACCACCCTTTAAAGTGTGGATGAACTTCAGATTGCTGGAGCAGGACGTCAAAGAAGATATTCTATTCTATTTAAGCCTCGGTTAATAAAATTAGGATTTTCTCTTCAGTGGTCTGTCTGTGTCCTTTGAATGTGAAAATAATGCTTTTTTAAAAAACATTAATGAGATACACACACTTGGTGTAAGTGCTCTTTAAAACCATTTAATGCAATCAGTCACAACTGAAACACTATGACCTGTATTATCTTTTATTTTGTTTTATTGTATTTTATTCGAGGAACTCACTGGACTTTTGTTCTTTTACCAAAAGATGCATTTAAAAGAAAACTGTATTTGTAAGGATGTAACTTTAAACATTTAACATCCTAAAATCAGCTCTTAAAGTGCAATTAACGGTGCCAGGAGTTAAGAGTTAAAATATGTAATGTTTTTTTAAATGCAAACAAAATAATACACCTGATATTTACATTAAATAAAACCGAACATGCAGCGTATTTACAGTCTGTTTTCCTTCTTCTTTAACTGATTATTTTAAATAAGGACGTTATTATGAAGGGAAATACTGAATGTGTGTGAGATATGAATCTGAATGAATTCTGACCAGTTATTTATATAAATACCCAAAAGACCTGCTTCCTGCAGATGGAACTGAAGGGAGAGGAAGCTGAATCGTCTTTGTTGATGATTTATATGTGAGATATGATGTATTTGTAGAGCCTCTGTAGATGTTTACACATTGTGTTTGAAGAAAGCTGTCCTGTGGTTTGTGAAGCACAGAAACAGCTCAGCATCCTGTGGAAACTTTGTAGTATGAGCGATGGGTTTTTCTCAGAAACAGAGGTGGTCAATGTGGCGTTAAGAAGACAAAGCGGAGACACTTCAGTGGTGCAGAGATGGACAAGATACAGAGCTCTGAAACCACAAAGGGCAAAAACAGATTTCAAAGCAGACGCCCACTGAGACATCCGTTTCAGAGGAACTTTAACACACTGTTTTATTTTTATAAGCATCAAATAAAGTTTAGCACTTCAGCTGCACTTCAATAAATTTTAAGGGTATTTTCCTCGTTAAATTAAGATTTATTTGGAGATACAAGGTAACAGCAGCAACAAAATAAAACACATTTGTGAATGACTGTTCTCTGTTTCATTTAATTTCACTTTATGTCACCGTCATGATGTCATGGAGAGATTAAATGGGTGATGGGAAAGGGAGAGAAAGGTAACGCGAGACCAGCAAGGAGGACAAGATAGAAGAATATCAGTTGCAGCTTTTATACTCTGGTGAAGGAGGAGCCATAATGGGGGCAAAGTGTAACTCACAGTGTAACACACTGTCCTGAAATACACTGATTTTACACACTTTACATTTTCCATGAAATACTCTTATGTCTGGATTTATGAAGTTTATTTTATTTGCATGTTTGCAGAAGAAAAGACTAAATTACATTAGTGTAACTAGAAGCTCCAACACTCTACTAAAGACCAGCCTAGTGAACAGAACAGGAAGTGAGTCTGATCGTTGTTATAATGTCTGTGGATTTATGTTTGACAAGAGTAGCTCACTTGAGCGTACACACTATTCTCAGGCCGTCCTCTCATCTTCTGTCCTTTTTTAGTTTTCTTCTTAGTTAAGTGCAAAGCAGCATAATGCAGCTCCACAGCATCTTGATCCAGAGAAGATATCACAGAACATCAAAAAATGTCAGCTCCTCGGGTTCTGCTCAGATCTTTCTTCACTCAACAAGCTCTCCTTTGTTCAACGACCACAGCAAATCACATACTATATTTTGTATCCAATCGGATTTCAGAATTTTTCAAACTTTAGAATTCACTATTGGAGCTCCCCATGGCTCTGTCCTTGGTCCACTATTGTTTTCCCTGCAGTGCTCACTTTGCAGGTGTAAAATTAAGTCGTGTTGCTTCATTAGTTCCTTTCAGCAGTGGAGGCCTGGTTGTTAAGAATGAGGCTCCATAATCAGAAGGTTGTCTGAGTCCTAGACTATTAGGTCACCCGCATTACCCCTTATGGATGGTACCATCCGCAGCACTCAGTGCTGGATATGACTATTAACACTAGTATAGTGTTCTGAGACCAAGGCTATTCAACTTGTTAATATCTGGAAATAAGATGCTATTTAAAATGGATTATCTATTGACAACAATAATATAAATTAATGTAAATGATTCACGAGCAGATTTTTGTACAATTATCTTCCAAATTTGACATGATCCAACAGCGGATGGAGGTCACGGGACCCATGGCAGCCACACAGGCTTCTCCCCCCCACAGTTTGCTCAGCCACAAGCACCGCTCTTCCTGAGTGCAACGAGCGCTCGCCCCTGCCGGGTCGAAGGCCTGACGCTGGACGAGCTGTTTTCTTTAGCCATCAGAATGGATCGGCACAGACGCTCAGGATCGCCAAGGGAGCCACGCCCCAGCACGGAGGCAGCACCCCCCACGGCCGCAGCACTAAGTCCGCGCAGAGACCACAGTCCCCCAGAGCCAATAGAATTTGGCAGGACCCGCCTATCAGAGGCAGAGAGAGAGCGTAGGGTAAACAGGAAACTGTGTCTGTACTGTGGGGATCCTGGACACTGGAGAAGGGACTACTCCCTGGCTACCAGGAAAAATACAGTACACACATTCAAGCCTGGTTTGTCTAACCAATATGCAATAAAAATATTCATACGGTCTAACAACGTTTGTCTTTGTGTTTGAGCACTGATAGATTCTGGGTCAGCTGGTCCCCTTGTATCCCCTGTCTCACTCAGTGTCCATGAAAGCAGTCCATGGTCGGCTACTGAATACAGGTGGTTTGTCAAGGGTCACGGGTCCCCTAACCATTCAGTTGTCGGCTCACACAGAGTCAATTTCACTAATTGTTTTACCACTTTCAGATCATGAGATCGTGCTTGGTATCCCTTGGCTGGGGTCCCACAACCCTGTTCTGGATTGGAGGACAGGGGAGGTAAAGTCCTGGTTCCCGGAATGCTCTCTGCACTACATCACTTCACTCCCGTGCCTCTCCACTTCTGTGGAGAGTCCTCTGGCACATTTGCCTTTTTCTTTGTGCAGAAGAAGGACTGAATGCCGTCACCATAAAATACCATTACCCTCTCCCTCTTGTACCGTCAGCCCTGGAGCAGCTTCGAGGGGCCACTGTCTTCACAAAGCTGGATCTCCGCAGTGCTTACAACCTGGGGAGGATTCGGGAGGGAGACGAATGGAAGACGGCATTCAGCACTACAACAGGGCACTACATGTACAAGGTAATGCCATATGGCCTCAAAAATGCCCCCTCCATCTTCCAGTCGTTCATCAACGACGTCCTGAGAGACATGTTGGGTCGATTTGTAGTCGCTTATATTGACGACATCTTGATCTACTTTAAAGATTACGACACATATGTCTCCCAGCTACGTCTGGTCCTTTTCTGTCTCCTCAAACATGAGTTGTATGTCAAGGCGGAGAAATGTCAGTTCCACCTCTCCGAGGTCTCCTTCACGGGGTACCGAATCGGTCCTAAAGGGATAGAGATGGAACAACAGAAGGTGACGGCAGTCACCAGCTTGCTGGAACCCCAAAAGATAAAACAACGTCAAAGTTTTCTCAGGTTTGCAAACTTCTATAGACGGTCCTTCTGCAATTTTAGTGCCACAGCAGCTCCTTTGACCGCCTTACTGAAAGGGAAACCTTCCCACCTCAGCTGGATCTCTTCCTGGATCTTCCCGTTATAAACTTGTTTCTCAGTTGACTGAACACTTTGGTGCTTCTGTTACTAAAATGAAAAGGGTGTTTTTAAAAAGTAGTGTTGTATGTTTCTCTTTTCTGCATGAAAACAATTTAAATTTATGGCTTGACATTAATAAAATCAATACATTAAAGGAAAAAAAAAACTTTAAAGTCAAATGTCTCATCAAACATTATAGTAACAATGAACTAGTGAACTAGTTTAGCACTGAGTTTTCTGAGTTGTGACCTGTGCTGAGTTGTGACCTGTGACCTGAGCTGAATTTTGAGAGACAATAAATGATCATTAATTTACTCCAGAGTGGAAGAAAATTAAAACACGGGTCCTGATAACTAATGTGATAAATAATTGTTGAGACACTATATCGCTGAAAATAGGCCTTTCGATAAAACACAGATTTCCTTAAAGCTAGATTTCATTAAAGCTAGCACAGCCACATATTACTGTTTAGTGTACAACACCAGTTAAGGAAAACGTGGGACAGTATCAGAAAAAGCTCAGTTTTATTTCCACTTTGTTCCTGTGTTGGGGTCGTACTGAGTCTGACCTGCATTCGACCTTAACAGTGTTGATGCTGCAGTGACTGAAGGGGGCTGACTGAGAGACTGAAACTCCTCCAGTGATTTGGTTATTCTCCCAGTCTTCATGTTCATGGACAGCTGTGACATCACTGGAGATCAGATTCACTTACATGCTTAGTTGGTTCTCTAAAGACCATTAGTGCTATTTTTGCTTCAGCTTTTCTTCATCAACCTTATTTTAAAACAGATCAACAGGCTGTATAATGTCCCAGAACATACAAATATAAAACAATGTGTTTTGGAACTTAAACTACATGTGATGATGCTTGTCTTATTAAAAGGTGAGCATGGGTCAAAGAGTGGAAAAAGAAAAAAACTAACTGTGGTATTTGTGAGCCAATGAGATTCATCTTTCAGAGGCAGCTGCTAATACTCAAATGGTTTCTTTCCAGTTTCCTTCAAACAAAAGCTGCGTCTCCCACGATGAAGACTCGAGGGTGGATTATCATTTTATTTCACTACTTATGTAAGTTATGAACTTTCAGGAAATATATACTTTTAGATTCTTGGTTTCTCATTGAATTTTTTAAAAGTGATTTCCTGGGTCTCTCAGCTCTGATTCAATTCCATTTCAAGTGGCAACACAGCTAGAAAACATGGTGCCATTTATAGAAGACAAGAAATACAATGTAACCAGGGATGACTTTACTCTGATTATTAAAAGCACTCGTAAAGATCATGAAGGAATGTACTTCTGTGGGATTATTAAAAAAGATGAGCAAACTTTTACCATCAGTAATGGCACTTTCATTGCTGTAACAGGTAATAATTTACTGTTTTTTAAAAGATAAACTCCATTAGGTTTTTAAAAAAGAAGAAATATAATGAAAAAATGAATATGGCAAACATCAAAGTATTATCAAATTAGTGTTTTAGAACATAAAGTATTCTCAGCTGAAATGATGAACACAGTCTCGTGTCTATCAGGCTACAGTTCAGCTGTAATTCTGTAGAAAGTTACTTGATAACTGTCTGATCTTTCGTGTGTTTGGAGATGCGTCTATCAGATGTCTATCTTTTTGACCAGATCTTCCTCAGGTATATGTATCGGTTCTACTAACTCCAGCATTGGGGTCAGTGTCTCCAGGAGAGTCGGTGACTCTGCAGTGCAGCGTCTCCTCCAAGATCAGAGCAGAAGATCTCCGAGTGCTCTGGTTCAGAGCTGCAGGACGATCCTCTCCTGCAATCATTTGCACTAATCAGAGCAGCAGTGAGAGGAAGATCAGCTCCTCTTCTCACAGCTGTGTGAACACCTTCTCCAAGATCATCTCCAGCGACGCCGATACTGGAACTTACTACTGCGCTGTAGCTGCTTGTGGGAGGTTCATCTTTAGCGATGGAGCAGCAATTCAACTGAGAAAGACTGGTAGGATTATTTTTTATTATATATTATTATTATTAGAATATATTATAATGTGATGTTTATAAATATCAATTCATCATTTATTAATAAATAATAGTTCAGTTGTGTAATCCTGACTCATTTACTTTACTCATGTTTTTATTATAATGAATATATAATTACTTCATATTTGCATTTAGAAATACAGAAGTATCAGCTGGTGATTAAATATTAACCAACAAACCTTTAATGTGCTTTAAAATTGATTATATATTTAATTATAAATTTGACTATAAAGTTGATTATAATTTTGAGTTTAATTTGACAGTATGGCAGAACTGAATGTATATAACAGTGATTATCTGCTCATCAACACTCACACATTTAGAGTTTCTGAAGGAACTAAAGCTCCACAAAGTTTTCATCTAATATTTGGAAGCCCATAAAAACTTATGTGCCAAACTTTACTCTAGTTATTTTTATTATGTAACATCAAAAACTGTTACTGATGTTTGTTTTAATAAAGAGATTTATTTTATCTGGTCATCATCACTAACAGCTTTTTCTAAATAAACTAAATTCTGTAGCGTTGATATTTTTATATATGTTCTAAATAAATGTGCTGATTTAACATGATTTATGTTATTGGTCACATGATGGTGATTCTTCAGTGAAAGTCTTTATAAAACAGTCCGATACGTCTGAGCTGATCTACATCTCTTCATTTCTAGATCTCACTGTGATCTCTCTGGGAGCAGCTCTGGTTCTGTGTGTGGCTCTGATCTGTGCTCAGTTCATTTTAACCTGTAACAGAAATCACTGCACTGGTGAGGTTTCTCTCTCAGTCACATTTAATGATTTATATAGTTATAACTACTGTTTAAAATAATATATATATATTTTTTATATAGTTTAAACATTTTTTAATATTTTAAACCTGAATTTTTGAATAAGTGCAGTTTTTATTCAATTAAAATATACTTGATATTTAATATAGAAAAATAAACTGTTTAATTAATGATTATATTCATTCGTATTAATTTATACTTCATATCATCTTTGTCTTTATAGTTTATAGTATAGTACCTTGTTCAAATTTTGCATACGTTATATATTTTAGTATTATTGAAATAAAAGTCACATTTTAGATTTCTATCAGAAACATCTGTACCTTAAACGTTTTAATGGACGCAGATGCAGTTTATCATCATGTGGATGAATTTCTAACACATTAAATTTTCCAAATTGTTTTCATTTCAAGGGAAAACGCCTGACCATCACTATTTCCAGAAGGTGCTACCAGACCAGGTATGTTCAGACTGCTCATTTGAAGTGTGTAGGTCCTGCTTTTTTAGCAGAAAACTATTTATACCTGTTTTTTTGGGGGGAAAAACATTTAATTCATGAAAATCTGTATTTACTCCTGAGATCTGGCTGCTTCTTAAACATAAAGTGGACTTTTAAAAATCTGAATTTCTTGATTTAACCTGGTTTGTAAATACAGCTTCAGTAAATATCAGATAAATAAAATATACCGAGCTGACCAGCACTCAGATCTACACCAATCATCCATAATATGAAAAATATCTGATCAAAGCATAAACTCCACAAGACCTTCAAGGTGTGTCGTGACACCAAGATTTTAGCAGCAAAAAGCAGAACAACATCTCCAGCTGATGCTCCTGCTGTCCAGCCTTTAAACGCTGCATGCTGTGCTGGAGTTGATCCGACTGAGTCGTCCATACTGGGATCTTATCAGACACTTAGATCCTCACACTTGTTCATTTTTGCTGCTTCTAAAAACTTCATGAACTGACTGTTCACATGTTGTGTAATATATCCACCTTTAACAGGTACCACTTTTAACAAAATCAATTTTATTCACTTCACCTGTCAGTGGTTTTAATGTTGTGGCTGATTGTTGCTACTGCAATTTCTAAACCTACTGCTACTACTACAAATATTATTATTATTATTATTATTATTACTACTATTATATTATTGTTGTTGTTATTGTGATTATTATTATTATTATTAACAATAATAGCAGTAACAACAACAATAATAAGAAGAACAATAATAAACTGTTACATAAATCCTGAAAATGTAAAATAATTTAAAGTTGATGATGCAAAACTCAGAAACTAAAATCTTAAACATGATCTCTTTAAAAACTGCGCTGAACTGAACTAAACTGTGGGCTGATTTTATAGCCGCTCTCAGAAAACGGTGAGGAAATGTTCACACCTCCAGAATCTGCTGTGGTTTTAACACACATTCACACCAGCAGCCTCTCCAGGCTGCCTCTCAGTCTCTACATGAGGGTCACAGATGGGTCAGTGCTGATGTTCACAGTGATAAAAGTGCCCCGTCTCAGGAGAACAGAACAACAGCAGAACAACAGCAACACAAAACAAATAATAACAACAGCAAGAACTTTATGATCATTTCTGTTAACTTAGTGTTAGAAGTAGGAATTTAAAAACCACAGCAACAAGGTTATTTATTTAAAATACTTTAACAGTAAATTCTGTGTGACTTGAATGAAGCTTTTAATCTACACAATGGACATTAAAGAGCAGGCTGAACTGGTGAGGTATCATCTGTACTGGTGATGCTGTTTATAGAGGAGATTATGATTTAAAGGGAGCAGGTTGGTGATTTTGTTGACTCAAAGTGAAAGTGACTATTATTAGTGTGAAACACAGCACAGCACACAGTGAACCGAAATACATCCTCTGTGTTTAACACACACACACCCTGCAGCAGTGGGCAGCTTTAACCAGCACCCTGGGAGCAATGATGGGGACAGTACCATGCTCAAGTGTTGCTCTGGGCAACTCATAGCTTTGGTAATTGAGCCCATTACTTTTCTAATCCCTATAATCCTGGGACCTAGTCTTTAAACTCTAGACCATCGCCGCCCATGTGATGCTGTTGCATGGTGTGATGGGTAAACGCAGAGTGTGATATGCTGTGTATTCACACAGACACACAGTCCCTTTCACTTTCATTTCCACGGGTAAGGATTGTCCTTCATAAGAAAAAAATGTTTTTGGGTTGTTGAGGTTATACTGCCACCTAGTGGAAGTGCACATTTCAGGACTTCTGTTCTCTTTTTATTTTCTATAAAAGGATCCTGATGCTGAAGAGTTCAACGCTGCGTTACTTTTCTCGGAGAACAAGATGAAGAAAAGAGTGCTGATGGAGAATGTTTACACCAAAGTGAAATTCTTACTAGTTCCTGATAACAGAGCGACTCAGTAAAGAAAGAGAGGAAGTTAATGGAGTGATGGAGAGGGTGTGCTGTTCTATCATGTTAGAATATCAATATGGTTTAATGTTTTTACTTCTTTTCACTTTTCATCATAAGAGGATTTTACATTATTTTCATGAACTACCGTTTACCTGCCAAGTTAATCCCAACACAGCTAAGACTGAATTAGTCCTCACAGCTAACAGGCAGAGTTCACAGTGTTTCAGAAAATGATCATCTGGAATCATCTGCTCCTGTTTCTTCACTGCTTCGTGTCTTAAGTTAGACGCTTTGTTCTGCTTGAAGGTTCAGACGTAGTCTTGCTGATTTAGTGTAAAAACAATGTCCATAATAGTCTATAATAATTATAATAAAAAATACTTTTTCGTGCCTTTGACATGATTTATGTCTGTGTGTCTGATTGTCTCTAATTTTCACCTCAAAAATCTACAAAAGGACATCATTTGACCAGAGGTTCCAAAACTTTTGGATGTATATCAAATAACGGATCGGGTTTTGTCTCCTGTAGCAGGTCTTATGTGCACCTGTCCTGGGGAAAGAGGAAGACACCTGAGCAGGATCGCCCGACTGTCTAACTGCCTCCAGCTGAGAGAAAACAGCTCAGACAGACCAGGAGTACGAACAAAATATAATACTTTATTAGGGAGACACCACAACACCAAAGCTATCACACTAACTCACACACAGGGAAAAGGGGAACAAACACAGAGACATCCAGACGAACAGGCGACAGTGAAACACATACTGAACCTGAACGAGAATACTGGGGATCTGCCTGAACACACTGGAACCTGTAAATTAACAAAGGATATTAGCGCGGAGGCTAATGCTAACCGCTAACCGCTACTATCTAGCAGTGTTGAACATGCACATAAATAAGGTTATCATCAACACTGTGATTCATAAGAAAGCAGACAAATAACAGACTCATCTCAGTACGAACTCCAGGTTGCATCACTTGGGGAACCAAAACCCCAACGCACCCACTACACATTGCAATGTTCAATTTATTCCCCCTTGCTGCAGAGGTTCCACCAGTGGTTCCACTTTGGTGATAATTACAGCAAGAGGGTCTTCAGGTGCGTTGGCTCACAACAACAGCAGCTCAATCATATCCATTTAAGAAATGATTTAAAGATATGAATCCTTCACTCCTCACTTTAGTTCACTTCATTCCTCCAGAAAAGCAGCAGTTCAGCTTCTCTCTGTCTTTAATCTCTCTCTCC
>JABMDN010020718.1:0-11502 GCA_017165825.1 Hepsetus odoe
TGTCCCCATTCTTCACTTCTAATGTGTGAGAATGTAACAATCTGGAGTTTTTCTTCTTCTTCTTCTTCTTCTTTCAGCTGCTCCCACTTAGGGTTTGCAACAGCAGATCATTTGCTTCCATTTCTTCCTGTCCTCTGCATCTTCCTCTTTCAAACTGACCACCAATATGTCCTCATTCACCACATCCATAAAGCTCCTCTTTGGTCTTCCTCTTCTCCTCCTTCCAATCAGCTCTATCTGCAACATCATTTTGTAACATTTTAAAACACATTTGGTTTATATCAACAGCTCACCCGTGGAGATGGTCCAGAGCACCAAGTTTCATGGTGCTCACATATCCAACAGCCTCACGTGGATCCTCAACACCAACTCCATCACAAAGAAAGCCCAGCAGCATCTCTACTTCCTACACAGACTGAAGGGAGCCCATCTTCCACCATCATCTTCTACAGGGAAACCATCGAGAGCATCCTGAGCGGCTGCATTACTGCCTGGTACGGGAACTGCAACGTCTCAGACGGCAAGTCCCTACAACGGATAGTGAGAATAGCTGATCATCGGTGGGATTCAAACATGGGACCTCTTGGGCCATAGTCCCATAGACAACCACCCTACCACCCTCCCAACATAAAGCCTGGGACTCTACAAAGGGTTAACCCTAGAGTCTGGTGTAGACACATGAACCCTCATTCTGTCTGAAGGAGAAGGAAAGAGATTTCAGTCTGCAATATTGACCTGCTTTCTCCTGTAATGTAACATGTTTATGTAATAAACTCTGTTGTTCATGGTTGTGTGTTTGTTAAACTTTAATCAGCAGTAAAACCGAATCTTACAAGACCATCAGCATGTGGAGCTGAAAGATGGGGAGGAGATGTTAGTATGAGATGATGGAACTGATGTTTGTATGAAATGAGGGAACATTAATAAGCATTATTAAGTGTAAATGTCAGACCAGTGATCCACACCTTGATCATGTGACTTTTTTCCTTTATAGATTATAAGAAGTCCTAAAAACAACCTGCTCCACACACATGCTGTCTTGAAATCCTAATACATTTATAATACATATAAACATGAATATAAATAAATCTAAAATATATAAAGGAATATAGAAAATGATTATAATTATACATATATAATAATTACAGTTACTGCACAAATATACATGTGAGGAATATTATTGCTGTTTCTGGTTGTAAAAACTGGTCTAAGGTATGGAGAAAATATGATCCAGTATAAAACTCTATCAGTCAATAAAGTTAAAGAAATAATTTTCAACATTTTTCACAGAAAATACCTGGTAAATAAGGTGTTGTAAAGCTTCAGACTAGAGTTTAATAACTTTTCTTTTTAAATTTATTGTAATAATTTGGAAGAGTGCGCTTTAAGTTTATTTTTGAAAAACACTGATATCATTGGGAAGTTTGTTCAGTAACGTTCAAATTCTACTCTAATGGGTGATGATTAGAAAATTATGTTGACTGTCACTTACATCGACTATTTAGGAAAATCAGAGAGATATATCATTTGCATAATTTGGAACATGGTGTATTTTGTGCTGTAACAGTCAAGTGTACAAAGAACACACGTGTGTGACTTTTCTGATCATTGAAGTGAACAATGTTTAATGATAATCCAATCAGGAATGTTCATGAAAGGCTCAGTTATGAAGTATGACTGCACATTTTTGTTTTTCTGTACTTTATTAAATTCTGAAATTCATTAATTTATTAAAGTGTGAGAAACCCTCTGACAATCAGTGCTTTATTTCATCATAAAGATCAGATCAGTGTTTATTAGTCCTCCTGTTCTCTTCACAAGATTATATATAGTGTGGAAGAGGAACTCTGTTTTTCATAGAAGTGAACTTTGTGTCGTTGCCTCTGTTCCTCCAGCGTCTCTCCAGAGTGTCTCCTTACAGTAAGTCTCAGCTTTCCTTTCAGCAGAGATTAAAGAAAAGAATGAAGTTTAAGAAGAGAAAACCAGAATCTCTTTACACAACAGACAGTATTCACTGGTATGGCCGGCACATGCAGAGCGGAGCCCCGCCCCCTCCTCGGATACTCAGAACACATCTCTGTTCTGCTGATCCCAGCGTACAGACCCATTGTCAGGCATGTGAAGCCCACCCTGAAGCAGGTAAAGGCCTGGCCCACTGGAGCCATCTCTGCTCTTCAGGACTGCTTTGAACACACCGACTGGGACATGTTTAGGGAGTTCATGTTCAAGGTCTTCAACATCTCTCTGAGCACCACTGTTGTTCCAAGGTGCCTCAAGTCCACCAGCATCATCCTGGTGCCAAAGAAATCATCTCTCCTGCCTAAATGACTATCGTCCCGTTGCACTCACACCTATCATCTTGAAGTGCTTCGAGAGGCTGCTCATAAGGCACATAGAGACCCTAATCGCTCCCTCACTAGACCCCTTGCAGTTCGTATCGTCTCAACCGCTCAACCGATGATGCAATCTCCACCACCCTCCATCTGGCTCTTTCTCAACTGGACAGAAAAGTGAAAGTGACTATTCATATCATTGTGAGTATACAGCCCAGCACACAGTGAACCACAACAAAATTGGATCTCTGCATTTAACCCATGCACAAACACACATCGTGCAGCAGGGGGCATCTGTGGGGCCTGGGGAACATTGACGGGCATGGTACCTTGCTCAAGGGTACCTCAGGGCAACCTACTGGTAAGGGGTTTGAACTCACAATCTTCCGATCCTGTGGCCAAATTCCCCCACTAGGCCACCGTTGCCCCAAGGACAGTTATGTCAGAATGCTGTTCATCAACTACAGTTCAGCATTCAACACCATCATCCCTCAGCACCTGAGTGAGAAGCTCAGAATGCTGGGCCTGTAATACCTCCCTCTGTAACTCGACTTCCTGGGAGATCAGTAGCAGCACCTCCAACACCACGCTGAGCACAGGGTCCCTCAGGGCTGTGTGCTCAGCCCACCGCTGTTCACACTGATGACCCATGACTTTGCAGCCAAGCACAGCTCCAACCACATCATCAAATTTGCTGATGATACAGCCGTGGTGGGTCTGATCAGTGGAGGTGACGAGGCAGCTTACAGAGAGGAGATTCATCAGCTGATGGACTGGTGCAGAACCAACAACCTGTCTTTGAATGTCAACAAGACTAAAGAGATGGTTGTTGACTTCAGGAGACCACGTAGTGAATGATGTCTAATTATTGCAGTAAATAAGAACCAAACCTGTTACTGGATGAAATTATTTAACAAAACAGTGTTTAAGCTACACTGATGTAAATGTATAAGGTAAGAACCCGCCTACATGAAGACCATAACTTTCATGATAACTGCTCATCGTCTGCACACTCAATGTAATGATGGAAGATGTAGTGTTGATGTGAAGAGACTGTAAAATGGTGTGAAATGTGTGTAGTTAGTCTGTGGGAAGGTGTTCAGGTGGAAGTCTGATGTGTAAAGTTGACTGGAAGACCTGATTCCTCCCGGCCGCCAGGGGGAGCCAGACCGCTTCAGTGAGACCGGAAGTGAGGAGCGATAAAGAGGAAGTGCTCCTACAGCGCGCTCTCCTTTAAAAGAGCGGAGAGCGGCCGGTCGGTGTCTGAAATTCGGTAAAGACTCTGAGTTCACTCTCGGGTCTCTCTCTGTGTGTCAGAACTGAACCTTCCTGAACTTTCTCCTCGTGTTTTCTCTGGAGCTACACCTCCTCTCAGAAAGAAAACACACAGAGAAGATTAAAGTCCACCATCATTCATTAATGTTGAGACTTATTTCAGTTTCTCTGGATCTCGGGACAGTCCCACAGTCTGTCTCCTCTAGTTTTAACCCACAGGTTAAACTGGGTTTGGAGACTTCTGTCCTCTAAAGGTCTCCATCCTGAGTCCTCACCCAGTGTGTCTCACTGTGTTTCAGGAAGGACACACCAATACATTCACCAGAACAACCCCGGAATAATCTCGGACTGACATTTATGTTTTATAAACATGTTTAGCCTCATCGACTCTAAATCTATTAAAACATGCTTGAGAGCTCCCTCTAGTGTTTGTTTTTCATGTTTGGAGGAACAGGAGCTGAAATGACTCCTCAGATGAACACATTTGAAGTCTTTAAAGATTTTAAAACAGGACAGTATGAGCTGTTGCGTGATTATATCTCTGATTCAAGCACTGAAGTCTCTGTCAGAAGGAAACACGGATCTCTGTTTAGTGGTGATTTTACAGGATGAAGTGAAGGTTCTTAGAGGAACATATTACATTAATCATTAGAGTATTACGGTCAGCTGCACTTTTCAAATGATGTTAGAATTATGAAGGAGATACGTGGTTTCCTGTGGAGCAAATATTTGTTTTTGTGGTTAAATCATTTTCTATTTTGACACATTTATAGTCAGCTTTGGAAAAACTGAAATGCAGGCCACTAGGTGGCGCTCAACACTCAATGGAAAACAGGTGGAGTGAGGAGAGCAAGTTCAGATTTAGAGTAATTATCTGGGATAAGTAGCTTGTTGTCCATAATGAATATCCATGATCATCTTTCATTTTTCAGTAGATGGATTTTTGTCCTCAAGAGCTCAAGTTCTTTCTTTAAGCTCTGCTCTCAAAGCCATTAGAACCAACAAACAGGAAAAACAAAACGATCAGCCCTGTTTTAACCAACAAGAAAATTGATTCCATTATAAAACAAGCTGGACTTTTTACACTGGGGCACCAGTGACATAAGAAGATCTTAGTCTTGAGTCTTAGTGAAGGACTTCCAGGAGACACTGGTGGACTTGAGAGACAGAAATGATCTTTGATAAGAGGTGGACAATATTACAATGCAAACCTGTACCTGAAATAATTGACACAAAAACACACTTCCTGGTGTCCCATACTTATCACCAGAGTGGAGGACATTTATAAATTACCTCTTTATCCCCTGCTTTCTTCACAATCAGAACAACAACACTCGGACAGTGGTGGTCTAGTGGTTAGGGAGTTGCCCCGGCTCGGAAGATTGTGGGTTCGATTCCCTCACCGGTAGGTTGTCTTGCGTTACCCTTGAGCAAGGTACCATCCCGTCACTGCTCTCCTGGCGCTTTCAATAGCTGCCCACTGCTGCACGTGTGTGAAACGCAGAGGTTGAATTTTCATTGTGTTGTGCTGTGCTGTGTTTTGCAATGACAAGGGTAGTCACTTTCACTTTTTTCACTTTCAACTTTATTCATCCTGAGAAAAAATTGTTCTAACAAGAGCTGGTTAGAGTTGGTAGCCATGTTGTCTGCCAGGAAAAGACCAAATGAAACCTCTCTCGAACTTCATGATTACAGAGAGGGAACCACTCAGCGAGACTACGCTACACATTACACACGTCTTAGATGAATAAAACTGTTTAAATGACACCCACACAAAGCAAGTCTAGTGCCCACACAATAGAGCCAGACTCAGAGAGTGACCGGACACCATTCAATGTTTAACATCACTGAGTAAATGATCATCACTGAGTAAATGATCATCGCTGAGTAAATGATCATCACTGAATACATGATCATTTTTGTTTCAGGTTGAATAAGTTTCCTATTTTAAAGGGGGCGTCTGGTTATTGGTGCATTAGTAGGCTCTCAGTGAAAAGGCTGTAGGTTCGAATCCGACTCTGGGTTCTGTCAGTGTGAAGTGGACGTGTCCTCTCCATATCTTTGTGGGTTTCCATCAGGAACATCTGCTCCAAAGACATGCACGTCAGGTGTTCAAATAAATGAGTGTCAAACTGAGCATAAGATGAGACAAGATTTTTATTCTTTCCCAATGTGATAAATAACAAAATCACACTTAAAATATCAAGTAGTTAAAGACCCAAAAAGAAGATCTTCTGTCCAGTTTCAGGTCAGGGTGATTTTTGTGGTGGTTTTCCCATTTTTCCAGTTGTGGAACAGGTGTTCTGGGTGTTGAATATCTGTGTGGTGAGTTTATATTGTGCATAAAGAGCTGTGAAACAAAGTACTGACACTCAGTATTGGGCAAGAAATTGAAATTTGCATCATGAAGAGGATGTTGTGAGAGAGGACATGGAGGCAGCATGTATAGGGAACAGGCAACCATTGGCCCATCGCTTATCTTAAATCAGTGGCGTAACATCACGAGCACCAGTGTTCCAGATCAAACTGGTGTAACGTTAGACTTCATAGGAATGTAATCAGTGGCGCACCTTTCTGACACTCCTCACTCTGAGGTTTCTGGCTTATTGATTATTCTAAGAGGAATGTAGTTCTCAACATTAAAGCACACAATCACAGCAGACCCATGTGTAGAGCACTGTTCAAAAGTCTTGATCCCCTCATTTCTTTAAACTCCCTAAACACAGTGGCCTGGTGTTTAGGTCTAGGCCTCAGGATCCGAAGGTTGTAGGTTAAAATCCTGGATCAGTACCTTAAGTAACCTTAAGCAAGGTTCTGTTCCCATCACTGCTCCCAGGGCACTTTAAATAGTTGCATGTGTATGGGTGAAAAGCAGAGGTTGCATTTCGTTGTGTGCTGTGTCTCAAAATGATAAAATCACTTTTTTCTGTTCTGTATAAAAGCGAAACAGTAGTTCAGTGATTTGTGTACAAACAAATGTAACTCCAGTCTAAACAAAGAGTTTCATTCTAACCAGCTTTAAAGTCAACATTCATTATCACCACCGTTATTCTTCAGCACAGCTTCAATTCTCTTAGACCAGCTCCTTTCTTTAAGTTTCTTTAAGGAACTCTTCTCCAGACTTCTTAAAGGACATCGTTAATCTCTTCTTTGAATGTTAGCTGCCTTTTGATCTCCATTCTCTGTGGAGATGATTCCACACTGCTCAGGTACAGAGACTGGACTGAACATGAGAGACAACAACACTGTCCTTCAGGGATCTTGAGAACCTACCTAGGGGGCAGACTGGACTCGAACATGAGAGACAAACAAATAATTGTCCTTCAGGAAGATCTGGAGAACTGCTCAGGTACAGAGACTGGACTGAACATGAGAGACAACAACACTGTCCTTCAGGAAGATCTGGCGAACTGCTCAGGTACAGAGACTGGACTGAAAATGAGAGACAACAACACTGTCCTTCAGGAAGATCTTGAGAACTGCTCAGGTACAGAGACTGTACTGAAAATGAGAGACAAAAACACTGTCCTTCAGGAAGATCTGGAGAACTGCTCAGGTACAGAGACTGGACTGAACATGAGAGACAATAACACTGTCCTTCAGGAAGATCTGGAGAACTTCTCAGGTACAGAGACTGGACTGAAAATGAGAGACAACAACACTGTCCTTCAGGAAGATCTGGAGAACTGCTTCAGGTACAGAGACTGACTGAAATGAGAGACAGCAACAATTGTCCTTCAGGAAGATCTGTAGAACTGCTCAGGTACAGAGACTGGACTGAAAATGAGAGACAACAACACTGTCCTTCAGGAAGATCTGTAGAACTGCTCAGGTACAGAGACTGGCCTGAACATGAGAGACAACAACACTGTCCTTCAGGAAGATCTGGAGAACTGCTCAGGTACAGAGACTGGACTGAAAATGAGACAACAACACTGTCCTTCAGGAAGATCTGGAGAACTGCTCAGGTACAGAGACTGTACTGAAAATGTGAGACAACAACACTGTCCTTCAGGAAGATCTGGAGAACTGCTCAGGTACAGAGACTGGACTGAACATGAGAGACAACAACATCCTTCAGGGAAGATCTGGAGAACCGCTTCAGGTACAGAGACTGGACTGAAATGAGAGAGCAACAACACTGTCCTTCAGGAAGATCTGGAGAACTGCTCAGGCACAGAGACTGGACTGAACATGAGAGACAACAACACTGTCCTTCAGGAAGATCTGGAGAACCGCTCAGGTACAGAGACTGTACTGAAAATGTGAGACAACAACACTGTCCTTCAGGAAGATCTGGAGAACTTCTCAGGTACAGAGACTGGACTGAAAATGAGAGACAACAACACTGTCCTTCAGGATGATCTGAGGAAATGTTCCTTAATAAGGCAATAAATATGACAACATGAGGACTCTAGATTCATACCAATAACATGATGAGAAATCATCAATAATTAAGTCGATAGAAAGAGTTAATTTGAGTTCAAAGCTAATAAAGAAGGAAGATTTCTTCACTTAAGTTGATGTCACTCTCAGCTTCTCTACACCGTTTTAAACAGAGGAGCATTTTCAAAAACACACCTTTAAGGAAACATGAGCCCTTGAGTGATCATTAACCTGTACATGACTCAGGCTGAGGAAGTAATGATTTAAACTCTTAAGAGCTTGTTCAGTCTGTAGTGTGTCCACGCTATTCCTCTCTGGTACTAAGTGTGTCTGAATGTGTGCTTCATTCAATGAGACAAAGGTCTCCACCGTGGCAGACAGAGCTCTGAGAGTACATCTGAAATGAAGGAAGCTGTCAAAAATAAACTGGAGAAAACAATGACATGGCTTCTGCACCAGCAGTAGGTCTTTATGTCCTGAAAGTTGGGTGGTTGGTCTATTGATGGGACTAATCTGTCTTAAAGATACTGGATGGGGCTGCGATTTGGAATTCAGAGGAACACCACAAAAGTGTTTGCAGAGTTTTCCTGCTGAAAGAGGACCCTGCCATTCGTGGACACCCTAGTGGACATGAAGAGAGGAACTTGGGCCGCAGAAAAGTTTAGGTGTCAATGGACCCAAAGATTCCCAGCAGATCAATGTTCAGAGCATCATACTGTTTCTACCAGCTTCCCGTAGTCCACCTGGGTGCTGTCTGACACACACAGAGCTGGCCATCCCCATTATGGAAAATAGAAAAAATGTCCAGATCATGTCCATTGTAAGAGCTTTGGTTGGAGGACAGGGGACAGCATGTACACTCTGACTGGTCTACAGCTGCTATGTGTTCCGACATCTTTCTATCAGAACCAGAACGTTTTCAGCACTTTGTGCTGCAGCAGCTGTTCTGTGGGAACCCGGTTCTCCTTCCTTGCAGCAGTTTTGTTTGGTTCTGAACTATGCAGGAGATGTTCTGACCCTGAATTTCATTGAAATGTTTTATCCTGTTTAAAGAGAAGAGAAGGCTGTGGGAGGGGAAACTACATGTTAAATGACATTAAATACAGAATTAGCTACTGTAGCAGAAAAGACTGAAATTTCTTTTCTGTTTCCACTGAGTCCCGGAAACGGAATATCATGAACTGTGAATAAACACATTTGACCCAATCATATGATAAGCATGTGAGTCATGTGAGTAACTCGCTGCAGTGAAACATCATATATGCAGGTTTGAAAAGAGGCTTTTTGTACTACATGACATGCAGAACAGAATTTCCTGTTGAACAAGACTGGCTTTTCCTTATTGTAATTTTTGAGCTTCCATAAAACAACCAAACAAACTGAAGATGATCATGAGCTGATTTGGAGTCTAGTATCCTGAAATGACTCGTCAGTCACCAGTTTCACACAAACACCTCCCTTTTCTCATTGTCTTGTTTTTGTTTTTTGGTTGCTGCTATTTTCCTTTTCTCTTTGGAAATAAAGCTATCTCTCCGGGTATTTCTAGTCCTCATTGTTTTTCTTCTCTCTCTCTCTGCGGCTGTCAGGCTTTCCCTCCTTCTGAGCACGTTTCCTGAGTCGGTTTATTCAGGTCGTCTCCCACGCTGCACACACTGCACATTCTTCTGCTCGGCAGAATCTGGTTTCAGGTGTAAATGGATTCTTGTGTTTTTAAAGAGGTGTAACATGGGGGAATTGAGCAGGGACTCTATTGTTCATATTTACTGTAAGTGTGTTGTTTACAGCTCTGGTCTAGATCCAAGCTGTCCTACATCCATCTGCCTTCCACTCTAGTCAGAACACTGGACCAGGAGTGAAAACAGTCAATCACAGCAGTGTTTAACCCTCCCCTCCCTCTGGGTCCTGTTCCCAGTCTGGGTTCTACCTGTGTCTCTGTGTGTCTCCTCACTTCCTGTTTCGTCCCATCGTCTACACACAATGTCTGGTGGACCGGAGATGATGAATGCTACCACCAGTGTACTGTGTGTGTGTTTCTTTAACTTTTACCCTATGAGGCTCCGGCAAGCCCTCCCTCTCCCCATCCCTCAGTAGAACTGTTCTCTCTCTCTCGGTGTAGGGTGGTCCTCCCTTTCCCCCGATCACTCAGTATAACTGTCCTATCTGTCTGTCCTCTCTCTGTCTGTCCTCTCTCTCTGGGTGGGTAGTGGAGGAAGCACATGCTTGTTTTCAGGCTCTTTATGAATATCTAATAAAATAAGGGTGAGTTTAGAAATGTTTGCCCTTTGTTTATTCAACATCAGATAAAGTCGTTGCCCATTTTTCGCCAAAAATGAGAGGCGTAGTCTCAAATTCTTCTGAGCGTGAGAGGAGGCTTTATCATGGAGTATATCATGGAGGCTGTTCTTTTATGGTTAGCAGGCAGATGAACCCTAACCCCGAGGACACTAAGGAGGAGCTGAGTGAAGGCACTGAACACAAAGGACAAGACTGAAATAAAAACACGATCATCAGCATCACGAAAGGAAAAGTGTAGGAAGGAATGTGTTCTCTTTGCCCTACTGACCTCTGACGTCTGACCTTGTCACAGTCTGTCGTGCCTGTGGTTCCGGCCGGACACGACAGATGGCGCTCTGTTCTGACTGAGCACACCTGGGCTCGTTCAGACACAGGTGTGCTTCATTGGGGCTGCTTTTTAAGGCAAAGCCTTAGAGTTAATGGTGGCACTTTTGGTTTGTATTTTGATTTATGTTTAATAAAGTTACGTTTTGGAATCTCCCTGTGATGGGCTGGTGACCTGTCCAGGGTGCATCCCCTGTTCTTCACCCTGTGTGCGCTGGGTTGGACTTCAGCACTCCCCCGCAACCCCGTTTGGGACAAGCAGCAGAAAATGGATGGATGGATGGACGTTTTGGAATCCTGGCTCTGCGTTGGCGTTCCTCCCACACCCCACCACCGTTACAGACCTCTGTCTCAAACTGGAACGAAAGGGGCAGAAATGAGAAATGACCCCTGAATACTGTATGGAAAACTTCTAATTTTCATATCGTTTTTATTGTGATGGACTGATTTCACTCGAAAAGGCTCCAGATGTCAGACAGTTCAGATCATTGTAACTGAATCATCTAAATATAGCTGAATATTATTATAAATAGATACTTCATGTTTTCTAGCACTTCTTGCACATTACAGTTCTTCTGTTTTTCCATTATTCGTTTTTATTCTTGACCTTTATATAATTATATAATAAAGCTTTGGCTCTGACTCATGTTCTCAAGGTTGTTGGTTATTTTTAGCTGTGATAGTAAATGTGATTTTATGTCCCTTTGTGTGCCCTCAAGATATTTATAATACTGTTATTAGAAATCTAGTGAGTGGAAAGCTCCACCTTTGTTCCACGATGACGATAGGTCTGACAGCTCAAAGTTCAAGCCAGCTAGACCTGAAAACAGGAGAGGCATTACATCACCACATAGCAATGCAGTCGACACCCTGAAAGGTAAGCAGAGGA
>JABMDN010020726.1:0-10036 GCA_017165825.1 Hepsetus odoe
GAGAGGAGAGGAATGAAAGTGAGTAGGGCAAAGACAGAATACATGAGTGTGAATGAAAGGGAGGAAAGTGGCGTGGTTAGGATGCAGGGAGTGGAGGTAAAAAAGGTGGAGGAGTTTAAATACTTGGGATCAACAGTTCAGTGTAATGGCGAGTGTGGAAGAGCGGTGAAGAAGAGAGTGCAGGCTGGTTGGAATGGGTGGAGAAGAGTGGCTGGAGTGATTTGTGACAGACGCGTACCAGCTAGAGTAAAAGGGAAGGTTTACAGGACAGTAGTGAGACCAGCTATGTTGTATGGGTTGGAGACGGTGGCACTGACGAAAAGGCAGGAGGCGGAGCTGGAGGTGTCAGAGTTAAAGATGCTGAGATTTTCGTTGGGTGTGACGAGGATGGACAGGATTAGAAATGAGTATATTAGAGGGACAGCTCAGGTTAGACGTCTTGGAGACAAAGTTAGAGAAGCAAGGTTGCGTTGGTTTGGACATGTGCAGAGGAGAGACGAGGATTATATTGGAAGGAGGATGTTGAAGATGGAGCTGCCAGGAAAGAGGAGAAGAGGAAGACCAAAGAGGAGGTTTATGGATGTGGTGAGAGAGGACATGCAGGTGGTTGGTTTGAAGCAGGAAGATGCAAAATACAGGAAGAAATGGAGACAGTTGATCCGCTGTGGCGACCCCTAAACGGGAGCAGCCGAAAGAAAAAGAAGTAGATTCTTAGTGTGGAATTTTAGTTGGATAAGCTGAAATATAGACAAAAGGCAGCAGTTCCATTCAAGCACTGGCACTTTGGAAAACCCCTTTTGGATTTTTCACTTGATCAGAAGGGTCTTCACTAATGAGAACCTAACTCTATCAAAGTCTTCAGCTCTCTTAAACAGGGACCCTGGACCCTCAGACTAAATGTCTGACGCGCTACCGACTGAGCTACACAGGCTCTAGAATTAGCTCCTCACAGAATTCAGATCAAAAAGATGAGATCTGCCTAAACAAAAATGCACAGCGCAAAAAAAAAAAAAAAAAAAACCACTGCACACCAAGCCAGCATGGACCTAATGCAACCAAGGTAGCACCTCTGACTCCAGATCTCAAAGTAGCACCTTCACATCACATCTGGGTCATACCTTCTTGTTTCTTTAACAGTAGAGAAGGGTGCTTTATGGCACTTGGTTGCTTCTGAGCCTACTTCTTACCGTTGACCTCAACACCTTTTCCACGTTTCCTTCAAAGTTGCTCCAATACAGCATCTCCAGCAAGCTTGCTTTCTTGCTTAGAGACAGGTGAGTCATCCTAATTCCTTGGTGGGCCAGGGATCTACAAAGATCAAGCATTCGTTTCTTCTTGTGGTGCATTCTTATGTCGTCTTTGACCAGGTTTTAGATAAATTGGAAAGTGTACTGAGAAAGAAAAAAGTTTATGAGGAAATTAGGGAAGAATTAAAAGTTGCAGGCTTCAAGCGAACAAGCGACCAAATAGTAAACAAGCTAAAAAAAAACTGAAGAAAGATTTGTGGGACAAGAAGAAGGGGCTATGTAAAAGTGGCAGCGGTGGAGGTCCGAAAGATTTCTTCTACCATGTAATGGAGTCGGTGCTGGGGCACAGACCCTCAAATCATGTTACTGGGGCATTTCATTCAGCGACAGCAATGCTCCAGGAAATCGTCTCTCTGTCCACATCGGATCTCGGTAAGCTCAGCTACTTGATTCATTTCTTTGTTTGGTTAGAAGTTACTAACATGTACAAAACTGAACAAACCGAAAATATGAAACTGACATGTTTTCAGCACGATATTTAGCCTTAGATACATAATTTGTGGGGAGCCCCGAAGATCTTGAGTATCGCAGTTGCCAGTATCCTAGTAATGGCAAAATATATAAAAAAGTCTATGTAACTATCGTGTAAGGGGCAGCGGTGGCCTAGTGGTTAGGGAGTTGCCATGCATTGGAAGATTGTGGGTTTGAGTCCCCACAAGTAGGTTGCCCTGAGGTACCTTTGAGCAAGGTACCATCCCCATTACTGCTCCCTGGGTGCTTTCAGTTGCTGCCCACTACTGCATGGTGTTTGCATGGGTTAAAAGTGGAGGTCCAATTTCATTGTGGTTCACTGTGACAAGGGTTTTCACTTTCACTTTTATTATATAATAAAGCAATTAGCTTATGGTAGTATATGTGTGTCATTACACAGCTAAGAAAAAGAAGAGAGAACAGGACAATGAGGAACAACTGGATTATTTGGAGAGATCAGATGAGCGGTTCCTGCAGCACAGTAGAGAGATGAATGAGGCCATTCTCACAAAAATGGATGAGGCCTCAGGTGTTATACTGGGCTTTATTTATATTTAAGTGTTTATTGTTATGGGGGAAAAAAACCCAAACCAAACACAGCTGATAATGTTTTTTTATTATTATTTATTATTATCTATTATTGTATTTGCAGTTTAATTTAAAAAATATTTGCACTTTGCTTATTGTCACTTTTGCACCAGCCTATGTTCTGAATATGTTCTTTAATTGTCTGCACTGTTGCATTTCAATAAAACACTACAGATTTATTGGTCTCATCTATTGAACTAGTCCATCAATGCAGCTCTTACATCAGCTCCTTCTGGAAGTCCATGTTCAGGTACTCCTTGAAGAGGAGGCTGTATATTGACATGTTCGGCACAAGATCCTCACTAAAGTTGTCACCTCACATATATTGTGCAGCACACAGCAGGCCAACACCATCTTCTTTGTAAGGTCAAGTTTACAATCACTCCTTCTCATCAGACATCTCCATCGCCCTTTTAACTTCTTTAACCTTCTGACCTTGCACTGCTTATTCGGTAGTTATACTTTTGTTGTTGTATCATTGATCTGCCAGTGTCTGAAAATGGCTTCATCAGCCAGTTTTGCAGGGGGTAGGCAGGGTCACCAGTCAAGTAATGACCAACATCACAGCCACAGATGTTCACTTAACAGGTTAACAGGTCACCATCACTCAGCCTTTCCCATACATATGACTGTTTTAACACCCTTGCATCATGAACACTGCCAGGAAATCCAACACAAATATCCCAAAATTGTCCTTTTCCATTTACAACAGCTTGTAAAACTGAACTGAATGCCATCCTTTGCAGTTAAAGTAATCACCTGGGTACTCGTCCGGTGCAATTATAGGTATGTGACTTCCATCTATTGCCCCCACACACTTTGGCACTCTCCAGCAACTTCAAACAACATGTTTCAAACAATCTGTTTGATTTGTTGTCTTTTCAGCGATCTTTCTTCTTCAACTTTCTGTCCATCTCTCTAGTTTTCTTTCCCTCCATCCTTGCTCCACCCAACTAACACCATCATCAAATACGCAGATGACACCACTGTGGTGGGGCTCATCTCAGATGGAGATGAGACAGCATACAGGGCTGAGGTGGAGAAACTGTCCCTCTGGTGCTCAGAGAACAATCTGTCCATGAATGTCCTCAAAACCAAAGAACTGATCATAGACTTCAGGAAGCTTAAGCATGACCACATCCCTCTGCTCATTGATGGAGAACGTGTGGAAATTGTCACTAGTCTCAAGTTTCTGGGCACCTACATCTCAGCTGACCTTTCCTGGACTCACTACACAAAAGCTTTAGTTAAGAAGGCTCGACAGCGATTATACTTCCTGCGTGTCCTCAGGAAAAACAAGCTGGACATGAAGTTGCTGCGGGCCTTCTATCACTCTTCTGTGGAGAGTGTACTAATATACTGTTTGGGAGTGTGGTATACGGGTTCCACAATTGAGAACAGGAAGGCTGTGCAGGGGGTTATAAATGCTGCACAAAAAATTATCGGCTGCCCCTTACCCTCCATATCTGAAATATCCACATCTCACTGCCGCAAGAAAACTAAAGCCTTCATTGCAGATTCTTCACATCCCGCCCATCATCTGTTTGAACTGATGCCTTCAGGCAGGCGCTACAGATCCATCAAGTCACACACAACTAGATTTAAAAACAGTTTTTTTCCATGGGCCATTCGAACACTAAACACTCAGTAACTCAATAGCGCCCCCCATGCTCCAAACACCACCAACACACATGTACACAGCACTTTGAATCTGGTTAAAAATGTCTGTGTCTGGTTTAAAATGTCTTGCTTTTATTTATATATATATATTTATATTTATACATGTGTTTGCTTTTATTTATTCATTTATTTATTTTATTCTTTTTTTAAAATCAATTTTTTTTTTTTTTTCCCTCTTTTATCTATTTTTTAACTCTATAATGCATTGAAGTAGGGGAATCACCCCCCACCCCCCAATTTCGTTGTACATTGTACAATGACAATAAAGTCTATTCTATTCTAGTTTCTCTTCAGAATCGCTCAGTTTCTGCTCCTTCATTGTTTTAATTGTTCCCTCCAACTTTTCTCCCACCTTTTTGTTTTTTTTTCTTCTTTTTCTTCTGCTTTCCTTTCTCCTCTTCTCTCTGCTTTATCTGTTTTTCTGGAGTTTTTTTTCAGTGCCACTGTCTCCAACCTGTATAGCATAGCTGGTCTCAATACCATCCTGTAAACCTTTCCTTTCACTCAAACTGGTACCCGTCTGACACCCTGTCTGTACTCTTCACCTCTCTTCGACAGTCGCAGTCTCTGCCCTATTCACTTTCATTCCTCTCCTCCCTACTCCCACAGGTTAGGGTCCCCGTGGACTATCTTTCCCAGCTCTGTCTTTCTGTCTTGCCAATCTGTCCTTTTCTCCCTCCTTATTTTCAAGTACACCGCTGGCCCAGCTCTGACGCCTCTTCAGTGGCCTGTGGAGGGCCTCCAATCTCTTTCACAGCTCATGTTATGGCTGAAATAGCTCAGTTGGGAGAGTGTTAAACTAAAGGTCCCTGGTTCAGTCCTGGGTTTCGGCAGTGCTTGTGTCCTTTGAAACAAATTGTTGTCCATTTTTTTGACAAATCCTTTTTTTTTTAACTTTTTGACAGAACATCGCTAGCATCTGTTGAGGACCTGGCTTAGCTGCGGGAGGGCTGGAAACTGAAGCGGATGGGAGTGTGACGTGATCAGGAGACAAGGGAGGAGAAACAGAGGGCTTGGGATTGGGGGTAGGACCGTGAGTTACTGAGACAGCTTGGGGAGCACTGGGGTGCGACTGGCAGTGAACAGCAACAGGACGCTGATATGGCTCGGTCAAACAGTCTGTATTTCGAGACAACACACTAGACTGCTTCATCTTCCTCACATAGCTGTCTAGACGGTTCTGAACCTCAGCTGCATTCCACTCCTCAGCAGCCTTCAGTTGGAAAGACAAAGCGAGACTGGGATCAGGACAGTGATTAATAAACATACCGGCAACTTCATTGTTGGGGTCTTCAACCAGCTTTCGTGTGTAAAGGCAACATGAAAACCACAAAGTGCAGAAACGCCAGACCACCACCGCATCAAAGAGAAAAATGCGCTCGTTCTGCAGAGAGCTCAGGTAGGACCGAAAGTTTTCATGATATGAAGTGAACATGTTGTTTACAAACCTTCACTTATTAGGTTGGTGGGTTGGTGGTAAAATGGCAAGCAATGCTCCCTTGCAAGCAGTTGACCTGGGTTTGATTCCCAGCTAATGCAGAGGTTTTTGCTGGCCTTTGTCAGAGAGCAGGGAAAACTCTTTAATTTGCTGCTGCTGCTCCAAATGGCAGGTCTGGGAAAGTGCAAAATGCATACAAAGTTCCCATAGGAGAATCAAACCCCTGTCTTCCACATGACAAGCTGTGTCCATTATACTAACACAAACCACAGCAACCCCAAGGCTGACTCATGTGAATGTTTTACCTCAGGACAACGTACTGGTAAGGGGTTTGAACCCTCTTCCTATCCTGTGGCCAACTCCCTAAACACTAGGCCACCACTGCCCCCTGTACGTTTACATTTACGGCATTGAGCAGACGCTCTTATCCAGAGCGATGTCCATGTTCATGAATGAGCTTTTCATGTGTTTTGCTTGTAGCTTCAAAGCATTGGATCCACCAGCAGTAAGAGTGAGTTCAGCAGAAGTGAAGATGAGCACACTTTATGCTTTGCTGAGGAACAGGAGACTCAACCGAATACAATAATCATAAATTATTAATAATGAGGACTGTTTTCATTCAGAATTAGTTTTGTAGGTCAGGGTTTATTCATTATGGACTGTGTTTTGCAGTTCATTCTGGACATTCAGCAACAAGCAGTTGACAATTGCTCCAGTTTCAATTAACTGATAATGACTGCGTTTGATGGAGAAGGGGACGTCTGCAGTGAACTGTCAGCACTGTTTCCACCTCCATCCATCCATCCATCCATTATCTGCCGCTTGTCCCAAACGGGGTCGCGGGGGAGTGCTGGTGTCCAACCCAGCGCACACAGGGCGAGGACAGGGGACGCACCCTGGACAGGTCGCCAGCCCATCGCAGGGAGGAGTGGGACGGGGACGGCACCTTGCTCAAGGGTACCTCAGGGTAACCCATTGGGAAGGGGTTCGAACCCCCGATCCTCAGATCATGTGGTCAACACCCGAACCACTAGGCCACCGCTGCCCTACTGTTTCCACCTACACTGTAAATTTTGCACTCAGAATTACTTCAGATCCTAAAAAGCTCTTAGCAGAGGATGGTTTTGATCCATCGACCTCTGGGTTACGGGTCCAGCACGCTTCCGCTGCGCCACTCTGCAATTATACCACCCTAGATGGGACTTGAACCCACAATCCCTGGCTTAGGAGGCCAGTGCCTTATCCATTAGGCCACTAGGGCTTGAGAAACATTATAGCAATGTTCTATAACTGGTTTTATCTCATGAACATCTATCATTCTCAATTCATCATGGACATTCAGCAACAAAACAGTTGACAATTGCTCCAGTTTCAAACTGAACTTACTGAACTGACCGTAAAGCACTGCAGAGAGTGATCAGGGCAGCTGAGCGCTGTACCAGATCTGCTCTGCTCACCCTGCAGGACATTTACACCAAATATTGCAGGTCCAGAGCCACTAGAATCATAAAGGACGGCTCACACCCTGCAGACAGTTACGCAGTCTGAAGACCAGGACAGAGAAACTCAAACAGCAGAGAGACTTCCCCCCCGTACCACAAGGCTCTTAAATCACTATAATCTGGTTAAGAACAACTCTCAGTGGCTCTTGCTGGGTCTGTATAAAGGACCATAAACAGCACATTCAATTCCAGAGATATTTAATAAACAGTACATTGCCTTCATTACCCATGCTCCCCTCCAAACACTCCAAGCACCTTGCCTCACATTCTCATTACTTTTAATTTGTTTTCTTATTCTCTTTTTCTCTTATTTTGTTATTTTATTTCTGTTAAAGCTTTTTTCTTAAATCAACTTCTTCTTTCATGTCTTTGTGCAGTCCTAAGAGTGACTAAGGGATTCATTTCACTGCCGGTTGTACTTTTATAACTGTGTGTGTGACATATAAAGAATCTTGAATTTTGAATCAGTAGTTCAGTTTGTTGATGACCAGATACTGGACTAGAACTGTTATCAGATTGAGACTAGAATGAATGGAGTTTTTAAACACAGCATCCACTGTAAATACAACAAACCTATCGATGATCCTCTAGACCTTCAAAAGTGGTCAGTTTCAGTGGACACTGCTGGCCAGGAGACATGGCTTTGCTCATGAGAAAAATGAAGGAAACAGCAGGATGAACATCCTAAACAATGATCACTGGAGTAATGCTTAAATAAAAAATCTTCCTATTGTGCAGAAAATATATACAAATATGTGAATATAAACATAAATATATAAAGCCTTCAGAGAAATTATACATCAAAATTTATACATTATACATTATACATTTATACATTATACATAAAGATTTACCTGCAGAACAGTCCTCGCCCCCTTCCTCTTCACATTGTACACAGCGGACTTTAAATACAACATGGACACCTGTCACCTGCAGAAGTTCTCGGACGACACCGCTATTGTTGGTCGTGTGTCGGAGGGGAATGAGCAGGAATACAGTGGGGTCATCGGTGACTTCGTCAGATGGTGCGATCAAAATCATCTGCGTTTCAATGCAAGACGAAGGAGCTGGTGGTTGACTTTCGCAGGAAGTCACCCCCCATTACACCGGTGGACATCCAGGGTTTGTGTATTGAAACAGTGGAGGAGTACAAATACCTGGGTGTCCACATCAACAATAAACTGGACTGGTCCACAAACGCAAATGCTCTGTACAAAAAGGGCCTGAGTCGTCTACACCTGCTGAAGCAGCTGAGGTCCTTTGGAGTAAACAGAAATCTCTTGAGGACATTTTATGACACTGTGGTAGCGTCGGCTGTTTTTTGTGGTCTGCTGGTGTGGAAGAGTCGCAGAGAGGGACAGAGGGAAACTAAACAAACTGGTCAAGAGGGCCAGCTCTGTCCTGGACTGCCCGCTCAAGTCCATCGAGCAGGTAGGGGAAGAGAGGATGTTATCCAAACTAACATCCATCATGGACAACACCTCCCACCCCCTACACGCGACTGTACGAGCACTGAGCAGCTCGTTCAGCAGCAGACTCTTACACCCGCAGTGTAAGAAGGAGCTACCGCAGGTCATTCCTACCTGCAGCAATAAGACTCCACAACTCATCATCATAACATTACATTGCTTGTTTATTATTATATATTATTGTATATTATATTATATTATATTATATATTATTAATGTATATTAATGTATATTATTATTGTATTGTACATAACCCAGCCACTGGGGATGCACAAGCCAGTGTATTTCTTCGTGCCGGTCCCAAGCCCGGGTAAATGGGGAGGGTTACGTCAGGAAGGGCATCCGGGGTAAAACTTTGCCAAGTCAATATGCGGACAACGATACAGAATTCCATACCGGATCGGTCGAGGCCCGGGTTAACAACGACCGCCATCAGTGCTGTTAGCCTACAGGGTGCTGGTGGAAATTGGACTACTGTTGGCCAAAGAAGAAGAAGAGGAGGAAGGCATGTCCAGAGGGAGAAGGAGAGGAGAGTGGAAGTGAGAGTAGGGACTTTGAATGTTGGCAGCATGACTGGTAAAGGTAGAGAATTAGCTGATATGATGGAGAGAAGGACGGTTGACATTTTGTGTGTGCAAGAGACTAGATGGAAGGGTAGTAAGGCCAGGTGTATTGGAGGGGGGTTTAAACTGTTCTACCATGGTGTGGATAGAAGGAGGAATGGAGTAGGTGTTATCCTGAAGGAAGAGTATGTGGAGAGTGTTTTGGAAGTGAAGAGGGTGTCAGGGAGGGTGATGAGTTTGAAGCTGGAAGTTGAAGGTGTGATAATGAATGTTGTTAGTGCTTATGCTCCACAAGTTGGTTGTAAGATGAAAGAGAAGGAAAAATTCTGGAGTGAGTTAGATGAAGTGATAGAGAGTGTACCCAGGGGAGAGAGAGTGATGATTGGTGCAGATTTTAATGGTCATGTTGGTGAAGGGAACAGAGGTGATGAGGAGGTGATGGGTAGGCATGGTGTCAAGGAGAGGAATGCTGAAGGTCAGATGGTTGTTGATTTTGCAAAAAGGATGGAAATGGCTGTAGTTAATACTTATTTTAAGAAGAGGGAGGAGCACAGGGTGACGTATAAGAGTGGAGGAAGATGCTCACAGGTGGATTATATTCTTTAGAGGAGGGTCAGTTTGAAAGAGATCAGAGACTGCAAAGTAGTGACAGGGGAGAGTGTAGCTAAACAGCATAGGTGGTCTGTAGGATGACCTTGGAGGTCAAGAAGAGGAGGAAAGTGAGGGCAGAGTCGAGGATCAAGTGGTGAAAGCTGAAGGAGGAGGACTGTAAGGTGGAATTCAGGCAGGAGTTAACATGGGCACTGGGAGGTGTTGAAGAGCTACCAGATTGCTGGGAAGCTACTGCAGAAGTGATCAGGCAGACGGCTAGAAATGTACTTGGTGTGACATCTGGAAGGAAGAAGGAGGATAAGGAAACCTGGTGGTGGAACCAAGAAGTCCAGGAGTGTATTCAAAAGAAGAGGGAGGCAAAGAAGACATGGGACAGTCAGAGAGATGAAGAAAGTAGACAGGTGTA
>JABMDN010020730.1:0-11849 GCA_017165825.1 Hepsetus odoe
GTTTCGAAAGAGCCAGTGTGAAGGCTAGCAGCTCTGAGACGAGAGCTGAACACTGAGCTGTCCTCACCTGCATGTCCAGTAGAGCTGAAGTTGTCCCCAGTCCTGATGTGTGTGTCTCTACTGTCCTCAGTGTCCTGTTGCTGTATGTGTGCTTTAGATGATGTGAAATAAAGCTGCGTTCTGGACGTTGTGTGTTCTTTATTGTACTGGAGGTTGATGGTCAGTGCTGGTAGAGAGTGTGTTCAGCTGAACATTCAGTGCAGTGCTGTGTGTTGTTCTGAATGAAGCTGAACATCTGCTGAAAGTGCTGCTCTATTCTGGGAGAAAGAGGACGTCTCAGGACTGTTGATGTAAATCTGAGTCTCACCCCACTGCTCTCTCTGTCCCACTGTTTACTGCTTCACACTGCTGCTCTGTGTTCAGCTGGGTGGAGGGGTGCTTTCACTTCTGTTTACTCTCCTTCTTACACTCCTCCATTCCTCCTGCTTTCAACACATCAACCTCAGAAGCTCTCAGATCTTCTCTGGGATCTCTGGGGTTCAGATCACACATCAGTCTGAAGAAAGTGTGTAAATTACTGCAGAAGGGTGTAAAGATCTCATCATCAGGGGGGACTGGTCTGACTGGAGCTTTACTGGGACGTTATGGTTAAAACCAACAACTCCAACAAGAACATTTCTCTTCTGTTTGTGGAATTTTAAAATGTAACTTTCTGCCTAAATTTGATGTGGGATTTATTTTAAGAGCACAAAAATAAAGAAAATGAGGGAAATCTGTAAATCATTTAAACTCCAGAGGAGTCAGAAATCAGAACCATGGAGGAACCATTTACACTGGAGACAAAGGAGACACTGATTAATGAGAGTCCAGTTCAGTCCAGTCTAGTCCAGCTCAGTCCAGTTCAGTCCAGTTTAATCCAGTTCAGTCCATTTTAGTCCGGTTTATTCCAGTTTAGTTTATACTGTAAAGACTGAGATCAGACTGGTTCAGTGTGAAGAGTTTATTCAGATTAAATTTCTTGGAAGAATATCTTTAAGGATGAATGAATGTTATTTGTATTTGTTATGGTTTATAAAGGCGATTGACGGGGAGGTGGGGAAAGGGGACGTCTCTGAAGGAGTGGCGATCAGGTCGAATGATTCTGATTCAGTGAGACAGGCTGTTTGGATTGGACACACTGCTGGGGTTTCAGTGCCGTCGACAGAACACGCAGTTGTTCTCTGTTGCTGATTCGGTTCCTCATGTTTCTCTTGTGAAATGTGTTGGAGAACTGGCAGGTTCATTCATTCTGGTTTGCACACAGGCAGAAGACTGGGTTCCTGTCTGTGGCTGTGCTGCTTTATACAGCGACAAGATGAAGGCTTTTTCCAGACCTTACGAGAGCACAGTCTCCTGTGAGCGCATGACTGAATTTTTTGAGGCACCATGGTCAGTTTGGATGAAGACCCAGCTTCGTCAAATCTTCCAGATCCCATGTGGGCGAAAGATAAACATGATGTTGGGTTGATGAAGAATAGTCCTCCGGTTGTTATAACAACCCTTGAACTGTTGAAGAAGTTGTCTTCTTTCTGTCTCTCACTCTGAGTGAACCATGAGTAGGATTGAAAGAGAAGTTGTTCTGGAGGCTCTCTCAGCTCTCAGTGGGTTCCCTGTAAAGCCTCTCAAAACAAATTACAAGCAGCAAGATCACAGAAATGATCATCACTAATTTTCTGTAGAGAGAATCAGTCTCAGGTCTGTGATGTCCAAACCTAAAGGCGCCAGTAAATGACATCAAATAAAGAAAAAAATCAGTTCCAATCAGTTTTAAAAATCTGTTAAAATCAGTTTAAATCTCATTAATTTCTCATCTCATTAAAGTTATTCTCATTAATTTCTCATCTCATTAATTCTCATCAAATCAGTTAAAATTCTCATTTTCTTCAGGGTGAAATAAGGGTCCTTCACCAAAAGCTGTTGTTACTCATCGTTACAAGGGGTGCATATACATATGGAAGGCACTTCACTTCATAGTAAACACAGAAGGTTAAGAAAATGGAGTAATCCTCAGAAATGATCTGGGATACAGAGTATTAGTGAGAGTCATAAGAGCTTCTGTAAGTTCCGTTACAGTACCGGCTCCACCCAACACTGGCATTGAAGACGTCACACATTTAAAGCTGCTTCTTTTAAATCTTTAATCAGAAGTTTTACAGCTAGTATTAGTGCTGGGCATCTTCTGAGAACATTTCTGATGGATCTTTAACCTTCTTCACACTCCCTGTATAAGAGGTCACAGCCTTTTTTAAAAAAGAAACATTTTGTGTTGATTTTCAAAGTAACTGATCCAATTTCTCAAAACCTCTAATGATCTAAAGATCCCTCTGATGAGGAGAATGGACCTAAAATGAAAGCTGTTTGAGGGCCAGTAAGCTTTTGAAGTGAAGGCAAGAAAAATCTGGTAATAACATTTCAGCAAAGGCTGAGACTGCAGTAGTTTTACAGTGGTGATTACGGGCCTTTTACCAAAAGAGTCACCTATAGAGTCACCTATAGAGTCACCTATAGAGTCACCTACAGAGTCACCTATAGAGTCACCTACAGAGTCACCTATAGAGTCACCTACAGAGTCACCTATAGAGTCACCCATAGAGTCACCTATAGAGTCACCTAGAGTCACCTACAGAGTCACCTATAGAGTCACCTACAGAGTCACCTATAGAGTCACCTACAGAGTCACCTATAGAGTGACCTATAGAGTCACATATAGAGTCACCTACAGAGTCACCTACAGAGTCACCTACAGAGTCACAACAGACACTCACTATAACTGAGGGAGGCTGGGAGGCCTCGGTAGGCTACAGTATCAAAAGTAAAAACTTCACAAGAAGATATAAAAGATAACTTCTCTTACTAAGGTGTAAAAGAACAACCTTCACTGCTGTTGAAGGTCAATTTATCACAGTTGATAAATGATCAAGAATAAAAGACAGATTATACGTTATACGCAGGATATTCACCAAAAATATGAGGATAATAAAGACTTCTCATCAAAGCTGATGATGATCAAACACATCCTCCAGTGCCAAACACTCGATGATCAGTAGCGTCTGGTTCTGTCCCGTCTCTCTGGATGTGCTGGGCGGAGTCTCCTGATTGAGTGCTGCTGTCAGTTGGTGCTGGGAGAATGGAACTGGTGGGATCTGCTGGTTCTGGGATGGACTGGGATGGACGTGCTCTGAGACCACACCTTTGCTCTTGTTGAGAGGGGTGGCGGTGGTCTAGAGATACTTGTGGTCTAGGATACTTGTCTATGGATCTATGGCTCAAGAGGTCCCAGGTTCGAATCCCACCTCTGGCACTACCACCACTGGGTCCCTGAGCAAGACCCTTAACCCTGAGCTGCTTCAGGGGGACTGTCCCTGTAATTAGGACATGGAAGTCGCTCTGGATGAGAGCGTCTGCTAAATGCCATAAATGTAAATGTAAATGTTGATAATCAGCTCTATGTGCAGCAGTTATTTGTCTCAAATATGCTCTCAGCTCTGCATCCAGTTATTCCAGAGGAGGTTCCTGATTGGGTTCCCTCAGTGTCTGCCAGTGACACTGAGGGATTCCTGATTGGGTTCCCTCAGTGTCTGCCAGTGAGCATCTGATATGGAGTCAGATGAGCGGTTCTATTATCCTCCATGCAGTAATGCATCAATGCCGAGGGTGGAGCATCCATCCAATGAAGTCTGGTTTCCAAACTAATATTATTCACCTTTGCTTTTGAGTTCCATGAACTCTTTCCACCATCTCCTGAGACTGGGGGTGATAAACACATCCCAGGTGTTGTTTGATTCTCTATTGTTGTAACACTTTTAACAGTCTGGTGTATTAAAGCTGATCCATTATCTGAACTTATTTGTGACGGAATTCCGAACCTCAGAATGACTTCTCTCATCAACACTTTATAACAGTTCCAGCACCTTGATCTATGCATGGTGTCGCTTCCACCCATCTACTAAATCTGTCAGCAACCATAAGCATGTACAGTACTGTGCAAAAGTTTTAGGCAGGAGTGAAAAATGCTGTAAACAGACGCTTTCAGAAATGGAAGTGTTGATCATTTATTTTCATCAATCAACAAAATGCAGTGAATGAACAAAAGAGAATCTAAATCAAATCAATATTTGGTGTGACCACCCTTTGCCTTCAAAACAGCATCAGTTCTTCTAGGTACACTTGCACACAGTTTTTGAAGGAACTCGGCCGGTCGGTCGTTCCAAACATGACTATGTTTCTCCTCCGTGTGACGTTGATGATCCCCTGTACCTGTTTGGTGAAACTGGTTGATCAGACACCGACTATAATCCTACAGAATCCCTGACTGTGTGCAAGTGTACCTAGAAGAACTGATGCTGCTCTGAAGGTAAAAGGGAGAAACACCAAATATTGATCTGATTTAGATTTTTCTTTTGTTCGCTCACTTTGCATTTTGTAAACTGATAAAAATAAACAATCATCATTTATATTTCTGAAAGCATTCTTTGTTTACAGCATTTTGTCACACCTGTCTGGTGGCAGTGGTCCAGTGGTAGGATACTTGCCTATGGATCTATGGCTCAAGAGGTCCCAGGTTCAAATCCCACCTCTGGGACTACCACCACTGGGTCCCTGAGCAAGACCCTTAACCCTGAGTGTCTCCAGGGGGGACTGTCCCTGTAATTTGGACATGTAAGTCGCTCTGGATAAGAGCGTCTGCTAAATGTTGTAAATGTAAATGTACACCTGCCTAAAACCTTTGCACAGTACTGTACCTGTATCCTCTCACTCTTTTAATCAGATCCACATAATCAACCACCAGATGTTGAAACAGTCCTGTAGGTACTGGTATGTGTCCATGTCACGGCTCGCTGACCATGTCAATGGTCTTGTTCCTGGATTACTGATCCAGGACTTCCCCTCTACCAATCAGACACAATTCTGCTCACCTGGCTGTCTGTGTTTATAGAGACTGCCATGCCGACCCGACAACACTCGTTCATTGTTCAGGTGTAGTGCTTTCTGTTCATGTACCTGACAAAATGCTATGATAAAGACCAAGGATCTACCACATCCTTACACCTCCTTTATCTCCCTGTTCTACACCAGCGACCATGACAGTCCAGCTGGGGTAGCTGATCTACTTCCTCACATTATTTAGAGCACAAACATCACATCTGTTCAACAACTCATCAGCTGGTGCCTGTAAATATGGAGACCAAAATCCCTGTTTCTTTATTTTTCTCACCACTTCTCCTCTTGTGCAATGATCCAGTCCATGAGCATCAGTGATTAGTACTGTTTGTACTGTATCAGGTGAGATCAACAACCCTTCATGATTTCTCCATAATCCATTTCCTCCGTTACTGCACAGAGTCTTTTCATACAATGTTGCCTGTCCTTGAACATTGCCCGTCCAAAAAGAAGTCCCACACTCTAATGTTATGTTGGACCACCTTTAGCTTTGATTACGACACACATGGTTTGGATGAGCTTCTGCAACATCACAAAGTTTATTTCCATGCAGAGTTGCATTCATTTTTCTCCAAGATCTTTAGAGATGATTGGAGAGTCGGACCGCTGAGCAAATTCTTCTCCAGGAAATCCCAAAGATTCTCAATGGGGTGAATGACTCTGTGGTGACCAATACAGGCATGAAGATGATATCTCTGCTCCCTGAACCCCTCTCAGCTGATGAATCCTGGCATTGTCATCTTGGAATTTGTCTGCAGTTTGATCATGCTTTGCTTTGTAGGGAGAGTTTATGGTTTTAATTTTTAATGCAGGTCACCACAGGACGTCAATGAATGTTCAAAGTAGTGGAGCAGTTCTGTACTGCTGACTCAGCTGTAGTGTTGTGAAGGTCTTCAGAGGTTCAGAGGAGACAAGGATTATATCGGGAGGAGGATGTTGAGGATGCAGCTGCCAGGAAAGAGGAGAAGAGGAAGACCAAAGGGGAGGTTTATGGATGTGGTGAGAGAGGACATGCAGGTGGTGGGATTGATGATCTGCTGTGGTGACCCCTAAATGAGAGGACCCGGAAGAAGAATTTGAGTTTATTCTTTCTGATGACCTCACTTCCCTTCAGTTGTTGCAATGAGTAACCATGGTGAAGGTTGAGAACTGAGTGCTGACCTAGAAGAAAATGGAGAAGAATTATTGTATGGCAGCTGAAGACAGAAGGGAGTTAGTAACCTCTCAAGAGTTGAATGACAGAGCAAATCATTCTGAGGAGGACATGACTGTGGAGGGAAAGAGAGAGAGATGAGATTGTGGGTGTTGTAGAAATGAAAGGAGGATTGATTGGAGCTGTCAGGATTCTTTCCTCACAGAGTTCACTGATCAATCTGGATGAACAGATAGTGTTAAAAGCTAAACTGAAGTCAACAAACATCCTCAAGAAGGTGCTGGAGGAGCCCAGGTGTGTAAGAGCAGAATACAAAACAGTGGACACTGTCCTTTGTTGACCTGATAGAGGGACACGCAAACAAAAAGGGGTCCAGCAGGAGGGTTCATGGGCCTTTCTGATTACCCAGGACTCTCAGCACTCTTGGTGATGATGGGCGTGAGTGCACCAGGCCTGAAGTCATGTAGATCCAGCACAGGAAACACATTGGCTGTTTTGATACACATAGAAACAAACAACAGGCTCAGTGACAGGCTGGAGATGTTTCTTCACCTGTCTCAGTATACTTCACTGAATGATGAGTGTCTGTCTCACCATCTAGTGATCTCATGCTCGTCTGTGTAGAAAGATGGTCCCAGGCAGTTTGTTCATGCTGCTGGTGTAGTGTAGTGTTAGCAGCGTCTGACCACCTCCATCACCACCAACATTAGGTTCCTGAGCAAGACCCTTAACGCAAAGTTACTCACACTAGACTCTCTGTCTCAAGAGAGCATTATGTTTCCAGAACTTCATTGTCACATGCTTACTGATGGATTCCACTCAGAAACAAACTGTTCAACATGAAGAGTCTGGACTACAGTGAGCTCTGAAACACTGTGTGTCTTCTTGATCTGGAGATCAGTGTTGATGATGAATGTAGTGAGGTGTGTATCCTCTCCCTAAAAGAGTGTGTGTTTGTGCTGCATCACATCCTCCCCCTCAGCACCTGCAGGACGTCCAGCTGCAGCACTTCAGTGTCTGTTCAGTCTGAGGGGGGTTTTTGTACCACTCTCTATCACTGTGTGAACACCCAGCTTCCACTGATCTGAAATGCACTCTGACAGTAATAATCTCCTGCATCTTCAGTCTGGACTCCACTGATGGTCAGAGTGAAGTCAGATCCAGATCCACTGCCACTGAAACGAGCTGGAACACCAGACTGTAAATAGCTGACCTCATAGATCAGGAGTTTAGGAGCTTCTCCAGGTTTCTGCAGATACCAGTATAATCCTTCATCCCCATCACTCCAGCGATACACTGCAGAACTGGTTCTACAGCTGATGGTGACGGATTCTCCTAGAGAAAATGTTTTGAATGGAGGAGTCTGAGTCACAGTCACCTGACCACTGGACCCTGAGAAGAAGGAAAGAAAGAAAGAAAAAGAAAGGAAGAAAGAAAGAAAGTTATAAATCCATCAGATCTGTTTGATGAGATCATCTAAGAATATAATTGTTCATTTCTTTTCTGTTCCTCTTTGATCTGAATCGACTGGAGTCGTGTTTTCTCTGTAAATCATAGACTGTAATAAATAAACGTCTTCACTCTGTTTCTGACGGTCAGTAAACGAGTGTGTTACCTTCAGTCCAGAAGATGAGGGTCCAGATGAAGATGGAGATGAAGGTCATGTCTGCTGTGGGTGAAGTTTGTGGAGCAGCAGCTCTCAGTCATGAAGTGTTAAACTCACAGGAATATAAACACTAGCAGAGCACTGAAGCATGTGTGCGCGTGCGCGTGTGTGTGTGTGTGTGTGTGTGTGTGTGTGTGGTTACTGTAGTGTGACGGAGGTTTTTGTACGACAGCTTTATTAGAATGTATCACTGTGGTGGACTTTTGGTGGAGGAACCAAACTCACTGTGAAACCTAAGTGTCTTTTCTTCTTCAAGAACCTAAAAAGTAGTTCTTCAAGGTTCTTTAGTGAAGATGAAGGTTCTGTTTAGAACAAAGAACACAGGTACCCCTTTTCCACTACACTGGTGCTGGTGCCAGGTGCCGGTTCTGGTGCTTGACCAGCCAGAACCAGCCAGAACCAACTGAGAACGGTCTACATTGTGTAGCTGGTTATTCTCCAGACTTGGAGGATTTAGGAAGCTTATTCAGCGTGTTATTACCATGGAAACAGATCGACATACACAGTCGTATGCCTACTGACTGAAACTTGGCTTAGATCCACTCGCTAGATCTAATTATCTCGTATGGACTTGACATTGATACTGTACTGGTCCACTCCTTAAATAAACTTTTTTCCGACCATTCTTTAATCACGTTTGAGATTAATATGTCTCCACCGTACCTCAGTGAAAGGACTAGTACAACACGACACCTAAACAGGGCTAAATGTGTTCAGTTTATGGAGGCCGTAACAGAGACAGACTTCACCGGTAACAAAACTGTTAATGACATCACCGACATGTACAATACAGTAGTTGGGCAGATCCTTGATCAGGTCGCCCCAATTAAGACAAAGAAGGTCAGAACTATCAGGCACTCTCCCTGGTTCAGTGATCACACACGGGCTGCTAAGCGGGAGTGCCGTAAGCTAGAACGCAGATGGAAGACAACAGGTCTCCAAGCCTCTCAGGCTCTATGGTCTGCTAAACTAAAACAATATAAGAAAGCTCTATATAGTGCACGCACTGAGTACTATTCAAAACTTATTGAAAACAACAAGCAGAACCCGCTATTTATTTCAGACACTCGCTCAGCTAACAGACAGAACTGATAAAAGGCCAGCATGTAGTATTACTAACGAGAGGGTTCTTCAGTTTTTTAATGATAAAATTAACAACATTAGGCTCCAAATGTGCCCTATTAGCCCTCAAATTAATCCACTACCAGAACAGTGCTCACAATATTTTAGTGATTTTAATCTCATTGATAACTCTGAGCTAATTTCTGTTATAGCCAAAGCAAACTCCACGACCTGTCGGTTAGATCCCATTCCAACCAAGCTCCTGAAGGAACCCTTAGGAGTACTATCAACACCTATACTTGATATCATGAACGCATCCTTGACCTCAGGTGTAGTCCCCAATCAGTTTAAAACAGCAGTGGTTAGACCACAGCTTAAAAAACCTAACTTGGACCCTCGCTCACCAAGTAATTATAGACCATCTCTAATGTCCCGGTTCTCTCTAAGATTCTAGAAAAACTAGTTGCAAGACAACTGCAGTCATATCTAGACACGCATAACCTCTTAGATAAACTCCAATCAGGTTTCCGGCTTGGCCATAGCACAGAAACTGCTCTAACTAGAGTGGTGAATGATATAATGGTCTCGAGTGATGCAGGAAACATCACTGTTCTTGTTCTGTTAGATCTTAGTGCTGCGTTCCACACGGTAGATCACTCCATTTTAGTAAATAGGCTTCACTCCACTCCTACGCTGATGACACTCAGCTATACTTATCTGTTAAATCATGTGATAAAGCATCAACCGGCACTTTAATTAGCTCCTCAGTGATATTAGGGATTGGATGAATAACAACTTCCTCTCACTAAACCCTGAAAAAACTCTTGTTGCTCTTGAGCTGCTCTTGTTTTGTAGTAGTGATGTTGACAGGGCCAACTTCATTACGCATATCTGGGATGCAGGGTTGAAGTTTTCAGTTAGTACTCTGGCACGTAACCTTGGTGTTATTTTCGATTCAAATCTTTCATTTAATCCCCATGTTAATGCAGTTGTGAAGACATGCTTCCTGCACCTTCGGAACATTGACAAACTACGGCGCTTTCTGTCAATGGAAGACACGGCGAAAGTAGTACATGCATTTGTATACAGTAGATTAGATTACTGTAATGCCCTACTTTCTGGAAGCCCTCAGGGCACATTAAGCACCCTACAGCTCATTCAGAACACAGCCGCTAGGATTGTTAGCAGGAGCAGGAAGTACGACCACATAACTCCCATACTCTCCTCGCTTCACTGGCTTCCTGTTAGGTACAGGGCTGACTTCAAGGTCCTCCTCTTAACCTACAAGGCACTTAAAGGTCTTGCCCCAATATACCTAACCGAACTGCTTAATACCTATACACCTAACCGCCCACTTAGATCCCAGAATAAAGATCTCCTAATTGTCCCTCCATAAATAAATGTATAGGAGCACGAGCTTTCAGTTCCAGGGCCCCTAGATTGTGGAACAGCTTGCCTGCTTCTGTACGGGATGCCGATTCAGTCTCAGTCTTTAAATCACAGCTGAAGACTTACTTCTTTAGTTTATCTTACCCGCACCAATCACCATAGTGCACCATTACTAATGTCGCTGGTGCTGCTGTACATGCCATCGCACTGTTGTTTCATTTCTGTGTCTGTCACTACTGGATCCTGCTCATTACTGACCCCCTCATTCCATTTCTCTCCCCACATGTCCGGGGGGGCCTGTTGTGGTCATCACCTGAGTCCAATGCTGAGCTACCATCTGGTCTGTGTGATGCATCTGATGCGCCAAGGGACCCTGGCGGCTCATCGGTACCTGGAAGCAACTTGGGACTCCTCACTGATCCTTGAGTTTAAAACCAAACTAACTCTGTACTGTTAGTAGACCCAAGGGGGTTGGGTAGCCGGTTGACCTTGGACCCTCAGAGGTTTTTTTCTCCACATAGTGGAGTTTTTGGTCCCTCTCCTCCGTAGTCGTCCGGCTTAAACATCTTAAACATCTATTACTGTAACCTGTTCCATCATCGACCATCAATGTAAAGTGCCTTGGGGCAACTTTGTTGTAAAAGGCGCTATACAAGAATAAATTGAATTGAATTGAATTGAACCCTGCTTTTGGTTGGGATATCACATGGATTTTACAGCTCAACACACAACATGAATTCAGAGCAGAAATGACTTTCTTTTACTTTTTCTTTCTCTTCTTCTCTTCTTCACAGCGCCCCCCACAGGCAGTAAAGACACGGAGCAGATGTGCTGCTGGAATGGATTTAATAATAAATGTGATCTTAATGTGGAGCAGAGTGTTCAGTGTCTCTGTCCCACTGACACTGCTGAACAGAGGACATTTCTGAAGAGAACCTGAAGAACCTCTCACTCTTTACCCTTCTGTCTCATCTGTCCATCAACACTGTCTCTTGTTTCCATAAAAACTGTGTTCAAATTCTGATTCGTTGAAGTTGACTTGTGTCTCTAAGCAACCAGCTCAGAAAACCTGAGCATCAAAATAACATACAACAGAATCCTGTGTTACAACAGACCTGGAAACACCATGTAGTACCATAGCAACCACAGTCAAACACCCTAGAAACCATCAGAGATACTAATGTATCCCGTTAGCAACACCCAGGCAACCACCAAAGATGCTTCAGCAAATCTAACAACCTCTCAAAAACAAACCAATCAGCAACCAACGATACACCTAGAAACACCATCAAAAACAGAACGCCATAGCAACCACCCAGCATCACTAAAAACAACCAGGGATACCAGAACAACAGTAAAACCACCTGACACACCAAATCTACTGTTTCTCTCTGAAAATGTAAATGTAAATGTAAAATGTATAAAAGTGTTAAAAAGAGGAAAATAAACGAGTCTCAAATCGTAACTCAATCTGCTCCGGTGCTCGGTGCCGAACCAGACGGATCACAGTTTGAGACTCTTTTTGACTCTGTTTGATGTTTTTCTCTAAACGTTTCTTCCAGTTTCTTCATGTTCAGAAGAGATTATTAACACAGTTCT
>JABMDN010020742.1:0-10818 GCA_017165825.1 Hepsetus odoe
CTCCTTTAGTTCTTCCAGTTTATTATTCAGTCATTTGGGTTTGGTGACCTCTGGACACTCTTGGGTCCAAACCCAGTGTGTGTGTCTGTGTTGAGGGTAAATCACTCTAACAGATTTAGTACAGCGGTAAATAAATGGGATTGGGTCACTGCTTTTTGCAGATGACGTTGTCCTGTTGGCCTCGTCAGGCCATGATCTTCAGCTCTGACTGGATCGGTTCGCAGCCGAGTGTGAAGCGGCTGGGATGAGGATCAGCACCTCCAAATCTGAGGCCATGGTCCTCAGCCGGAATAGGGTGGAATGCCCTCTCAGGTTGGGAGTGAGATCCCAAGTTGCCCCAAGTGGGCAAGAGTTTAAGTATCTCGGGATCTTGTTCACGAGTGAGGGTAGAATGGAGCTGGAGATTGACAGGCGGATCGGGGCAGCATCCGCAGTGATGCGGGCTCTGCGTCGGTCCGTCATGGTGAAGAAGGAGCTGAGCCAAAAGGCAAAGCTCTCAATTTACCGGTCGATCTACGTTCCCACCCTCACCTATGGTCACGAGCTGTGGGTAGTGACTGAAAGAACGAGATCGCGAATACAAGCGACCGAAATTAGTTTCCTCCGTAGGGTGTCTGGACTCTCGCTTAGAGATAGGGTGAGAAGCTCAGTCATCCGGGAGGGGCTCAGAGTAGAACCGCTGCTCCTCCGCATCGAGAGGATCCAGATGAGGTGGCTCAGGCATCTAATTAGGATGCACCCTGGATGCCTCCCTGGTGAGGTGTTCCGGGCACGCCCCATCGGAAAGAGACCTCGGGGAAGACCCAGGACACGCTGGAGAGACTATGTCTCTCGGCTGGACTGGGAACACCTTGGGATCCGCCCGGAGGAGCTGGAAGAAGTGGCCGGAGAGAGGGAAGTCTGGGCATCCCCGCTGGAGCTGCTGCCCCCGCGACCCGACCTCGGATAAGAGAATGGATGGATGGATGGATGGATGGAGGGATGGTAAATAAGCACTGTTCACATAATAATCGTCACTACAGATTCAGACAGCACAACAAACACTGAACACAATTTATAGTGCACTACATAGTGAGCAGTAAGTGATTTGGGACACAGGGCAGGAGTTGGAGCGGTTTGCTGAAGTGAACAGTATTAAAGTCCATGTGTGCTGAAGACTGAGTAACTATCAGTTTAAATGTGGGACTTTATTAAACTCACATTAGAGTTTATTCACAGAGTCAACATGAGCGAGAGGAGAGGAGACATCCAGCACTTTGTTGCTGCTGAAAAGAGTTGAAATGAGTGAGAATGAGTTTGTACAGATGATGATCAGGCTGGATTTGGTGTTGCTGTGATGCAGGTTTAACACTGAGCAGGACGGTTTGGCTGATGGTGAGATGAATGTTGGTGTGCTGTTGGTTTAAGGAAGCAGACGGAGGTCAGAATGACAGTGGACAGCAGGAGGAGATCAGGAGGACGGTGGACAGCAGGAGGATGGTGGACAGGCAGGACCTGCTGTGGTAAAGAGGTGAATTAGAAAGACTGAACTTACAGATGAACCTTCACAGCAGATACTCAGACCTTTCAGAAAGTGATGGGAAGCACAGCTCTCACAGCCTGCCGTTCTCAACTAGTGGATCTGATTCTTTCTGTCCAGTGGTGACCACATACAGTGTTTGGTGAGGATGATGAGACTGTGACTTTTATTCAGATCTCACTGTACTGCTGATCTGAGAACTTACAGAGGAATATTAACATTTATTACAACTTAAACTGCACTTTAGACCAGTGAGCCAATAACTATACATTCACTGAATTCAACAGCATCAACATGGATCTTTATCCACACTGTGTTTATTATTTTATTGGAGTTTTAGTTCAAATGGACTCTGACATTAAAACACAGTGAAATGTCTCCTAAAGTTGACTGGAGTTCTGGCGCTGTGTCTGCAGTTGTAGTTCACACCGTTCGCCGCTAGAGGTCAGTAACAGTCTAGAGGAGCTGAGACTCCTGTTACTGTAATATTTCTGCCAGAATGTCTTCATATCAGTAGCGTGAACCTAGCAGTGTGAAATTGCCAAGAATACGGGGGAGACTTCCGGTTGCAACTTCTCCTTGGTTTATCAAAATAAAAGTCCGGTTTCATCAATCAATTTTTAAATTTCAGTCCATTTACATAAAAGAATCATAAATATTGCCATGATATATTACAATGGCATCCACGTAATTACCGTATTTATTGATTAAAACGTGTAGAAAATATAAAACAGGAAGAAAATGCATAAAATTTCTGGTTTATATACATTTTCCACACTTGAACTAGTTCTAAAAATTTTATAAAAGAAACAAACCTACTCAGGTACATTCTACTAACTGTACTTTAATACAAACAAGTGTCAGATATATCAAATAAGCTTCACTGAAAAGTGTGCTGGGTTTTAAACATCGACACAAAAAGGCGATAATTTGGCCTGATTTCATATTTGGGCAACAGGTGTAGTTTTTTCAGAACATAAAGAAAATACATAATTACCAATAAACTAAAACTGCCATCTCTCCTGGGTCAGAAAAAAACAAAACAAAAAAAACAAAAAACAAAAGCCAAACCCACTCCCCACAGTCCATTGCATAACCTTCCAAACAAAAGAAACAAAAATGACAGGGATCTAGTCTCTCTCCCGAAATAACTCAAAACCTGGAGAAAAGCAGCAAATATGGCACAGACCTTTTCCAGCTTGGTCCAAAGGAAACAATGAAACAAATGACAAGCTGTGTACAGTGAAGTTTACACACTTTGCTTAACAATCACTGAACACTCAAACACCACAGGTGTGTCTCTACCCACACACACACACACACACACACACTGCTTCATCTTCTGCTCTCCTTGGTCTTTCTTCCAGTCCAGTTCAACTAAAGCCGAGTTGCTTCCAGTTATGGGGGGTTGCCCCACAAGCCTGCAGCCAAAGACCTGGAAGAACACACACAAGCAGAGACACACAAACGGAGAGACAGAGAGAAACAAAGAGAGAAAGAGAAAGATAGAAAGAGAGGATCCAACACAGTACAATTTTTCACTAGGACTACAACGCAAATCTAAATACAGGAGTACATAAATCAAAACTTCACTCTGCTAGATGGACCGTGACATCACTGAGGTTGTATACAGGTGTGTGTTCTGAGTTCATATTCTATAACTGTTCTCATGTCTTCAGCAGAAAGCCTCGTATAATTTCCACCAAACAATAATGACTTTGCAAATAAACAAACATATAATCCACAACTGTTGTTATCCGTTTGTTTTTCAAAAAATGGGCAATAATGACAAATTTCAATTTCAAATTGTAGCTCTATCACATCATTGTGCAGTATTAGGTATTGGGCTATTAAGAAGTAGAGACTCCTGCCAGAATGTCTTCATATCGATGGCTGAGGATTTAGATCGGGACAGCATCATTATGAGTTCTTTTCATTGAGTATTATTCTAAAGCCATAACTGCAGATTAGAATAATTATTCAAATAAATCTTCAGATCTGTAGAGAAACACTAAGTTGTAACCAAAACTACATCAAGTTAGAACCACAAAATTATTGTTATTGTTAGTCTCTGCTCCGAGCAGGTCCCGGTCCCGGTCTCTGGAGTTTTAGCCCGGTTTACACTCTCTCCCTCTCTTAATCCACAGAATTAGGAACACCTGAACTCCGACCCGGAAGTGTCCGGTCACCACTGTCCTGAGTGAGATGAACAGACCGGTGACCGAGCAGGAGGTTTTCCCCTCGAAGGTAAACGGGGAGAGCGGTTGGAGGAGCATCATCAGGGTCTCTGCAGTGTTTTCGCCTCCATTACGGAGATTTCCCGGAGGATGGAGCCGATGAGAGTCCCAGGCTCCGCCCACACCTCAACAACCGGCGCTCCTCAGACCTTCACCCAGAGACCGGAAACACACTGCACTGCCCGGAAGCTCTGCCGGTGTCACACCGTTTTCTGTGATTATCCAATGTGGTGACTACAGGGGGCGCTGTTTCACACGATTCTTCTGAAGGAGCGCGCAGTAAGTCGCGTGCACGAGCATGTTGCGCATTTTACGTAAAGCTGTTCCAGCTCCTGAAACACGACACAGCTGTAAGCGCAGCTCTGACCGACTTCCAGTCGAACAGACTAAATCCTAAGAAGCACGGACTCAAATCTGTCGGGCTTTTCAAGCTCAGACAGTTTAATCAGTTTTAGTTACAATAAGCTTTAGTTTGCGGTTTTAAAATGACATCCTTCAGAAAACTTCAGAAACTTCAGAAAACTTTCAGAAAACATTTTCTATCCTCATTGATGTATGAATTTAAGTGAAAGTGACTATTCTTGTCATTGTGAGAACACACAGCACACAGTGAACCACAAAATTGGACTCCTGGCTTTAACCCACGCACAAACGCACACTGTGCACCAGTGGGCAGCTATGAAAGCGCCTGGGGAGCAGTGACAGGGACAGTACCTTTTCTCAAGGGGCTTTGAACCCACAATCTTCCGATTCTGGAACAACATTTGCTTCTACGATTTTTAGTATTTGTTCTTTTAAGTCAAGTAGGATTTTATTGTCATTTCAGGCATGTACACAGTACGTAGTGAAATGAAATAACGTTCCTCCAGGACTCTGGTACTACACATAAGACCAGGCAACAGACAGCACAACGGACGGTACATTCATCACAGACAGTACCTTCATCGTCAGACGGCTGCAGTGTTGTGGAACAAAGCAGCCCAGGTTGTTGGGCAATGTGACAGTGCAGCAAGGTGACCAGCCTCTCGAAGCACTTCATGAAGCACTTCGAAGCACTTCATGATGATAGGTGTTAGTGCGACGGGACGATAGTCATTGAGGCAGGAGACAGATGATTTATTTGGCACTGGGATGATGCTGGCAGTCTTGAAGCACCTTGGGACAAGAGTGGTGCTCAGAGAGATGTTGAAGATATCAGTAAGAACATCTGCCAGCTGTTCTGCACATCCTCTGAGCACACGACCTTGTATGTTGTCTGGACCAGCAGCTTTCCATGGGTTGACTCTCAGTAGAGATGTTCTCACCTCAGCCGTGGTCAGACAGAGAATCTGATCGTTTGGAGGAGGAGTGGTCTTCCTCGTTTCTGTGTTGTTCGCCGCATCAAACCGTGAGTAGAAGCGGTTCAGTGCATCTGGGAGGGAGGAGTCACCGTCACAGGCAGGTGGAGATGTCCTGTAGTTGGTGAGGGCCTGGATGCCCTGCCACATGCGCCGTGTGTCATTGGTGTTTTTGAAGTGGCCATGGATTATCTGTGTGGAGCTTGCTTGGCTGCTCTGATGGCCCGAGACAGGTTCGCCCTCGCTGTTCTTAGGGCGGCCTCGTCCCCTGACTTGAAGGCTTTGTCCTTCAGGAGTCTGTGCACTTACGCAGTCCTCCATGGCTTATGGTTTGGTCATGTGATGATGGACTTGCTAATGTAGCCAGTCACTGAAGCTGTGTACTCCTCCAGGTTGATGGAGTCGCTGTAGGTTGCAGCCTCCCTAAACATGTCCCAGTCGGTGCGTTCAAAGCTGTCCTGAAGAGCAGAGATGGCTCCTGTGGGCCAGGTCTTCACCTGCTTTAGGGTGGGCCTCACACGCCTGACGATGGGTCTGTACACTGGATCAGCAGGACAGAGATGTGGTCTGAGTGTCTGAGGTGGGGGCGGGGCTCCGCTCTACGCACCGACCATGTTTGTGTAAACACAGTCCAGCGTGTTTCCCCCCCTCGTCGCAAAATCCACATTCAATTCAATTTATTCTTGTATAGCACCTTTCACAACAGAGTTGCCCCAAGTCGCTTTACATAGTTGTGAGACACAGGTTATAAGCATGTTCTAAAAACTGAAGGCTAAAAGCTAAAGCCAGACCACTATGGAGGAGAGGAACCAAAAACTCCACTGTGTGGAGAAAAAAAAACCTCTGAGGGTCCAAGATCGACTGGCTACCCAAACCCCTTGGGTATACTAGCAGTACAAAGAGTTAGTTCGGAATTAACCCCAGGATCCTAAACTGCTTCCCAGGCTCAGCAAATCGAGCGCAGCGCCAGGTGCTGGTGAGCTGCCAGGATCCCTTGACGAGGATCACATCAGATGCACCGCACAGACCAGTTGGTAGTTCAGTATTGGATTCAGGCGATGACCACAGTGGCCCCCCCTCCTCCGATACAAATCAGCAGAAACACTGATTTGAAACACTCAAACACTGTTATTTATTAACAAAAATGTATTTAAATTTATTTTACCTAGTGGAAGTTAGCAATTTTAGCTTTGCAGCTCCAGTTCTAAATAACTTAAGAAACAAATTCTGGCTGATTGTGATGTCTGGGAAAAGTAAGAAAGTAGAAAAAGTTCATAAATTGTGTATGTTGTGCCTTTACAATTATAATACTGCATTTATAATAGTAGACTGAGTATCACTTACACACTGGAGGGGAGCGCTGACTGCTGCCTGACACCATACAGTAGTAGCTACCCATATCAGAAGGTCTGGAGGTGTAGAGAACAATAGAGGAACCATGGGAACCTGTTCTGTACCAGCTGTAGGACAGGTTTTCTCCAAGTCTGCATGTGGAGCTACATGTCAGTTTTAACCTCTCTCTGGAGAACAGTCTCAGGAACTACCTTCACCTGGAGCTCTACACACACACACACACACACACACCACACACTATTTTTCTTGTAAGACAAAACTGTGTGTGTTTATTAACCTGTAACACTGAGATTAACTCTAGATGAGGCTGATTTCCAGTCACTGCTTGATGTTTTAAATCTAATTTTATAAACTCCAGAGTCTGTCACTCTCACGTCCCTCACTACCAGCTCACAGTTATTCTCCTGTGTGTTTACAGAAACTCATGCAGAAAGTGGTGGATCTTTGTTCAGGACTCGTTCTTTTCCATCAGAGCTCTGGATCTGATACCACTCTCTCTCTCTGACTGTGGAGGAATCAGGTTTTGTGAAACTGCAGGAGATTTTTACTGTTGATCCAGTAACAACACAGAGACTCTGAGAGGAGAGAGTTACACTGTACTGAGACTGAACTCCTGTAACACACACAAACACACACACACACAATAAAGAAACTCTTACAGTCTGGCCAACAGTGAGAAGAGTGCTGCTGTTGCTATGGGCAACACAAGGACTTGTGAAGTTTGAAGTTTGCTGGTGGTGTGGAAACCACAGAAGAACTGAACTCAGAAAACAGTTTACATAGAGCACAGGCTACAGTGAACACACACACACACACACACACACACACACACACACACAGCTTTAACGTTTGCTAAAACGAACTCAGATTGTAGCTGTGCACTGTGACAGGACAGAGCAGAGGTGCTGCCTAAATCTGAAGTTTAGAACATTGTAAGACTGTAATGAAACTGATGATAAAATGCATTTTTAGCTTTTACACTTTAATTTTACACAAACGGAAGTACAAATGTAACCCTTTACCTGCCAGTAACATGAGGATCACTGCTCCTGTAATATTTCCTGATGTTGAGGAAGACATGGCAGCACCAGCCTTCAAACACAGCTGATTCTGAAAGATCCAGAAAATAACACTTAGACTAAATATGACTGATGAAATATAAAAAATACATCAGAAATGAATCTAAACTGAATGTTTAAACTATTCTGATAAGTATTGAGAGAGCTGATCAGAACTCTGTTCAATCTTCACTTTATGATCAACAGAGACCCGGAAGACGCCTCTGTGCATTCTGTCATCACACCTCCTCCCTTTATCTCACCTTCTCTTCCTCTATCTTCATTCCATAATTCTGTATTTCTCTATATTCTTTCATTCTATATTTACACTATAACTACAAATTAAAGAGTTAAAGCTGCCCTGGCTGTGCATCACCTGTTCCATCAGAAAGTGTTTCTACTGCAGTTCTCTGATGATCTTCAGTTTTACACACTCAGAGTCACAAGTGTGGAGAGATGAAGCAGCTTCTGCTAAACCCTCAGGTGTGAACAACCTTTTCAAGAGATTTCAGTAAACAGATCAATGTTCATCTCAAATCTTACAACAACACACATGAATACAGACATACAGTGCTTATAATTAAAAGGTAAAATTTAATATGCAAAAAGCAGATATTACTATTAAATACTATTAAAATAAAAACAAATGTTTTTATATTAAATTATTGATAAACAATCTTTAATGGAATTGAAAACTTGTCAATGTGAAACACAACACACAGTGAACCACAACAAAAAGCTTCCTCTGCATTTTACCCACACACACGTGCAGCAGAGGGCAGCTATGGAAAGCACCCGGGGAGCAGTGATGGGTACGGTACCTTGCTCAAGGGTACATCAGGGCTACCAACTGGTCTGGGATTCAATCCTGCAACCCAGCTGCCCCCTGCTGCACGTGTGTGAAAGGGTTAAATGCAGAGGCTGCATTTCGTGGTGGTTCACTGTGTTGTGCTGTGTTCCCAATGACAAGCTGTCACTTTCACTTTCCACTAGACCACCGCTTCCCACTATAATAAATGAGAGTTTTGAGTATCTGTATGAATTCCTCCCTGCGATGGGCTGGCGACCTGTCCAGGGTGCGTCCCCCGTCCTCGCCCTGTGTGCGCTGGGTTGGACGCCAGCACTCCCCCGCGACCCCGTTTGGGACAAGCGGCAGAAAATGGATGAAATGAAAATGTATGAATTCCTTTTGCCAGTTATGAGGTCACTGAGGTCAGAGTCCTTGGTCCTTTTTCAAAGATAGCAGACCTACAAAGCATTTTTTCTTAAAATTAAAGCAAACCATCAGCACTTTTTTCCTGCACTCACTCCCTCTTGGAAAAAAAAAAAAATTTCCTAACTTTAGGGCCTTAACATTAAATGGTAACATGACACTGACACTGAGCTCTGACTTCAGTGCTGAACAAGCAGAAAAAAAAGGTATAGGTGTGAATTTTCACAACTTCTCTGTCTTTATGTCATGTGTTCAAACTACACTCACTCTCAAACACTGCGCTGCCTCTTTCCAGTAAATGAGACACAGAGAAGGTCGTCACACTAAATTTACTTTGTAGAAATGGAACAGTGGATTTAAAACCTGGGACCCGATCCCTGATCATCCTGCAGTGCTACAATTAAGATTATCTTACCTTTACTGAAGTGCTGTGTTTACTGTGATGACTCAGACACTAAAGGAGAGCAGTGGCTGCAGGAACGTTTCAAGAAAGCAAGAGTGTAAAGGAACTTGAAGAATCTAATTTAACTCTGTGTAATGAGTTCAACTGAATCTGAGAAAATGTTCATTCCATTACAAAATTTGTCAAGTCATAGTGTTGAGTACCTTGTCCAGACGTCTAAGAGTGAAAAAAAATTATTCTTAATGTGACATTTAAAATATTAGCACCCCATAAATAGCTGTTAAAGGCCTCAGGTACAGGTGTGGTGGTTTCTCACTTCAGTCAGTACTTCTTGGAGTAAGGAGAGCTTTACTTTGACTAAATGGTCACTGCATTCACTCATGGTTTGTACTGTTTGAAGGTTTAAAGTAAGGGTCCTAAACCGCGACTCTACTGAATGATGGTGGAAGATAAGCTTCTCTCACATCTGCTCGTGTCCTGAGTCTCTGTTTCACAACCACAGTTCTGCACAACGTGTGTATTTCTCAGAAGGTTTCCCCATTTTTTAAAAACACTTATGAGCACTGATTCTGGAAGAGTTTGTGTTCATACCAAATGTGTTTGATGGGGTTGAGGTCAGGGCTCAGTGTCCTGAGGTCAGTGTCAGTCTGGGCAAATCAAGTTCTTCCACATTGAACTCACCCAACCATGACCTTATTGACCTTGAGCTCATTCACCTAAACTCATGCAGAGTCTCTGTACTTTTAAATAATGTGGTTTGCAGTTATAGTGTGTGTGTGTAGAGCTGCAGGTGAAGGTGGATCCTGAGACTGTAGGACAGAAGAAGCTGAAACTGAAGTGTAGCTCCACCTGCAGTCTTGGAGGATGGATTTACTACTACTGGTACAGGAATGGAAGATACTGGACATGTTCATATGATGCCTCCATTCTGCTCGACTCCACCAGATCAACAGATGAAGGCAGTTACTCCTGCCAGGACTACAGCAGCAGTAAATATCACCGCTCTCCTCCAGTGTGTAAGTGTGTAAACTCACCCAACCATGTCTTTATTGACCTTATGCTCTGGGGTGGAGTCCTGCTGGAATAGGTTCTCCTGATCCAAAAAGTTGGAGGTATAGAATTGCTGAAAGGGTATTAGTCTGCTGAAGCATTAAGATCTACCTTCACTGAAACTAAGAGGCCTCACACCACCCCTAAAAAACAGTCCCTTACCATGTGATCAGACAAGTAACTTCCATCTTTGAGACATCAAACCCAGACTTGTCCATCAGACTGCCAGACAGTGGCTTGATTCATGTCTGAAAGCAGGTTTTCACTGCTCCAGAGTGTAATGACTCTACACCACTCAGTCTGACACTTGGTGATGTGAGGCCTGCATGCACGTGCTCAGTGATGGACATTTCATGAAGTTCCTGGTTCAGTTTTTGTGCTGATGGCCGATACCAAAGGAAGTTTGTAACTCTGCAGTTATTGAGTTGACTGAGCACTGGAGTCTTTTACACTTGAACAAAAAGTGACCTTTTTTAGAGAATATGCAGGAAGCAGGAGAAACCAGGTCTGATCTTCATTAAAAAAAAACTAACAAACAAACAAACCAACCAGAGAGCGGAATGATGAAGAAGAGAGAAGCAGTAATGGAGAGACGCACTTGAATGTGTTTTTATGTTCTTGAATTAAGAAAAGGAAGAGGATGTAAGC
>JABMDN010020751.1:0-11546 GCA_017165825.1 Hepsetus odoe
CTCTTATCCAGAGCGACTTCCAACAGTGCTTTATTTCCACAATAGTTAATCTTGGTAACCAGCACAGATCAGTAACTGCTGATTAGCTAGTACCACCTAAGTAACAGACAAAGAGCCCTTGTAACAAGTATACACCATACATTTTTTTTTTTTTTTTTTTTTTTGAGAGGAGGAACAGGGGTGGGAGAGTAGGAAAGAGAGTAGAGGTTTTTAGGAAGAAAGAGTAAGGGTAGGAGGGTGGATGGTTTGGGAGGGATTAGTCCCTCAGAAATTCCGTGAACAGGTGGGTCTTTAATCTACGTTTGAAGACAGCAAGGGGCTCAGCAGTTCTAACCATCAGGGGGAGTTCGTTCCACCATTGAGGGGCCAGAACTGAGAAGAGTCTTGATGCGTGTCTTCCTCTGTTTTTCAACGGTGGAGGTTCAAGACGAGCAGTGCTTGATGGTCTGAGGGGACGAGAAGAGACACAATGTTTGATTAGAGCCGACAGGTAAGATGGTGCAAGGCTGTTAGTAGCCTTGTAAGCGAGAGTTAGAGTTTTAAACCTGATACGAGCAGCCACTGGGAGCCAGTGCAGGTCCCTCAGCAGAGGAGTGGATGAAGAGAACTTGGGATGGTTGAAGACGAGTCTAGCGGCAGCGCTTTGAATCAGTTGTAGAGGTCTTGTTGCCTTCAGTGGAAGACCTGCTAGAAGAGAGTTGCAGTAGTCCAGTTTCGAGATGAGCAGGGACTGGACCAGCAGTTGGGTTGCCTGGGTGTTGAGGAAAGGATGGATTCTTCTAATGTTGAAAAGAAGGTGTTGGCAGGACTTAGAGAGATTAAGGACATGGGAGGAGAAGGAGAGCTGTGAAAGTGACGCTGAGGTTCCTAGCCCCTCGAGATGGGATGAGAAGTGGACCGCCAAAGGAGATGTGAAGGTCATGACGGGGAGTTTGATGGCCTTCGAAGTAGAGAAGCTCAGTCTTGTCAGGGTTGAGCTTGAGGTGGTGAGCTGTCATCCATGCGGAGATGTCAGCCAGGCAGTTAGAGATTTGGGTAGAGACCTGTTGATCGTAGGAGGGAAAGGAGTGGATAAGTTGAGTGTCATCTGCATAAGAATGGTAGGAGAAGCCATGAGAGAGTATGACCTTCCCCAGAGAGCCGGTATAAAGTGAAAATAGAAGGGGACCGAGGACAGATCCTTGGGGAACACCAGTTGTCAAATTTAGTGGAGTGGACCGATGGCCCTGCCATGACACTTGGTACTGTCGATCCTGTAGGTATGAGGTGAACCACTGCCAGGCAGTGCCAGCAATCCCCAGGTTGGAGAGAGTGGTCAGGAGGACCTGGTGGTTCACTCTGTCAAAGGCCGCCGAGAGATCAAGGAGAATCAAGACTGAGGACAGGTTGTTCGATCTTGCAGCATGGAGTTTGTGCCAGAAGAGCCGTTTCAGTTGAGTGCGATGTTTTAAATCCAGATCCTGGTAGGGATCCTGGAGACCGTTTTGAGCCAAGAAGACGTTGAGTTGGTTATAAACTGCTCGCTCTAAGACTTTGAAGAGAAAGGGGAGAAGGGATACCGGTCTGTAGTTGTTCAATTCCATGCAATCCAGAGATGGTTTCTTCAGGATTGGAGAGACAATGGCTGACTTGAAGGCAGATGGAACATGGCCGGTCTCAAGAGATCCATTGATAATCAGAGAGATGTATGGAAGAAGATCGGAAGCCACCTCCAGGAGTAGGGATGATGGAATCGGATCAAGGGGCGAGGTGGTGGGGTTGCTGGACTTCAAGAGTAGCAGTACCTCCTCCGTGGAGAGCGGCGAGAGGGCAAAGAATTGGTGGTCGCAGGATGCTTGGGGCTGGACAGGAGAGTTGACGGTTGAGTGGAAGGATCTTCTGATTGCCTCAGTTTTCTTGTCAAAAAATGAAGCAAAGTCATCTGGGGAGAGAGATGAGACAACGGGAGGACGAGGTGGTTTTAGAAGAGAAGAGAAGGTGGCAATAAGTTTACGAGGATTAGTTGAGGATTCTTCAAACTTGGTTTTGAAGAACACTGACTTGGCAGAGGCTAGATCTGTAGCAAATATGGAGAGGAGAGAATGAAATGAAACAAGATCCTCAGAACGCCGCGATTTCCTCCACTTCCTTTCAGCTGATCGCAGTTCTCTACGGTTGTTGCGCAGAACTTCGGTCAGCCATAGGGCCCATGGAGAGGCGCGTCTTGTTCTGTTAATTAAAGGACAGAGCTGGTCAATTGAAAGACTGAGGGAGGAGAAGAGTTCATTAGTATGGAGTTCGAGAGCAGAAACAGTTGGGGTAGTTGTAGCAGGAGGAGATAGGTGGGAGCGAACTGTGGAGCAAAGAGAGGACAGTGACAGAGTGCTGAGATTTCTCCGGGCATGTTCTGGAGTCTCTAGTTGACAGGGCAACATGCTGGCAAGAAATCTGAAAGATAAGAGATGGTGGTCAGATACATGTAGAGGTGTAGACAGAATATTGTCCACAGGGAGCGATCTGGTGAATATTAGATCAAGAGTGTTGCCAGCTTTGTGGGTAGGAGGAGAGTTGTTGGACCCTCAGAGGTTTTTTTCTCCACATAGTGGAGTTTTTGGTTCCTCTCCTCCGTAGTCGTCTGGCTTAAACATCTTAAACATCTATTACTGTAACCTGTTATCAATGTAAAGTGCCTTGGGGCAACTTTGTTGTAAAAGGCGCTATACAAGAATAAATTGAATTGAATTGAATTGAATTGTTGAGGAACAGGTCAAAGGATGAAAGTAGCTGCGTAAGCCCACTGGTATGGATCTTATCTCCTGGTAGGTTGAAGTCTCCAAGGAGGATCATTGGAGAGTTCTCATCCGGGAACAAACTTAGGAGGACATCTAGTTCATCGATGAGGTTGCCAAGTAAGCCTGGGGGATGGTAGAGGACAATAATGTGAAGCTTAATAGGATAGGTTACAGTAACAGCATGGAATTTGAAAGAGGAAATGTTGAGGTGGCTTCGACTGAGAGGCATAAAGCGCCATTTACGTGATAGTAAATAAAGAACGCTTTCAAAATTGGAAGTGTTGATCATTTATTTTCATCAATCAACAAAATGCAGTGAATGAACAAAAGAGAATCTAAATCAGATCAATATTTGGTGTGACCACCCTTTGCCTTCAAAACAGCATCAATTCTTCTAGGTACACTTGCACTAAGTTTTTGAAGGAACTCGGCCGGTAGGTTGTTCCAAACATCTTGGAGAACTAACCACAGATCTTCTGTGGATGTAGCTTCCTCACATCATTCTGTCTCTTCATGTGATCCAGACACACTGGATGATGTTGAGATCAGGGCTCTGTGGGGCCAGAAGAACTGATGCTGGTTTGAAGGCAAAAGGTAGAAACACCAAATATGGATTTGATTTAGATTTTTCTTTTGTTCGCTCACTTTGCATTTTGTAAATTGATCAAAATAAACAATCATTATTGATATTTCTGAAAGCATCCTTTGTTTACAGCATTGTTTCCACATCTGCCTAAAATTTTTGTACAGTACTGTATTTCTGAATTAAACTTTTTGGCAACCAAACAGCAAATAAGTAAATGTGCTATTAAATTTAAGAAGGTAAATTTAGGATATCTTCATCTAAGTAGCATCCAATGCAAATACTCTGAAACTGAAACACCCCATAATCACAACACAGTTATAAAAGGATAAACTGAACACTTGTACTGGTATACCGTATATCGAACCCATCCATCTTTAAACAGAACACAGATCAGAGATAAACATGTTCCACTACGGAATTCTGCTTGCTGTTATTTCATGTCATCTTTGCAGTGCAGTACAATCTAGACTTTACTACTATGCAATATTGTATACTCAAAAATGGCTTTGTTGTTTGCGTAAAATAAAAGTAGTTAATCATCTTTTATATTTGCCTCTTCTGACTCTGTGGTGAAGAAACCTGGATGGCCTGACAGTATGTCCTATTCTGTGTCTGGATTCTCGATGAACAGCTACTGGATGTACTGGTTACATCAGAATACCAGGAAAGGGCAGGAATAGATTGAATACATTGATACTGGAACCAGTACTTACTTTACCCAATCTCTGCAGGGCCAGTTCTCCATCACTAAGGACAGGAGTAAGAACATGCTGTACCTGCCGGTGAAGAGCCTGAACGCTGAGGACACGGCTGTGTGTTACTGTGCAGGAGACTCACACTGACACACAGAGCGGGAGACCCGTATAAAAACCTATTCCAGCACAGTCTCACTGGATAAATGTGACGGAGGAGCTCTACTCAATATTTTGCTCTCTATTCTACATTGGAAGTGTAATAAAATGTTATATACACTATTACATCATTTTAAGCATTATATATTTTCATGTTTTGGATATTTTAAAATCCAAACAAAATACTCATGAAAGAAATAATAAAATAAAGCAATATAATAATAAATAATAAAATTAAATAGAAAATTCATTGTGAACATATTTTTTATTGCAATCATTTTAACTTCAGACAAATAAAATACATAATTATTAAAAAAAAAGTATTTTAAAATGCAAAAGTTCAATGATACCATTGAAGAAAAGAATGTAATCTTCAATCTTCAGCAATTTTTATGAATCTAATTTATAATAATTTATAATAACTGCTGCTATTGCTCTTTTCTAATTTCACAAATAATATTTCTAGTATTATTAATATTTACATGAATCTTTAAATATAGATTTTTTTTCTATTGTGGGGTTGTATTTCTAGAAAAAGAGGTGTTGTGTTCTTGTTTTCTGTGCTGTATGCTCTGCTGTTGTATTTCTGCACTACGTTGTGTTTTATGTCATGTTTTATGTTGTGTTGTGTGCAGAACCATGGTTCTGGAGGAACATTCTTTCATTCCACTGTTTACTGTGAATTTGCCTGAAATTACAATAAAACCTTCTTGATTTGACTTGAGGCTCTTGATCCAGCAGGGGGCGCTCATCACTGAAACACTGTTACTGCACTGTTAAAGTCACTGCTCATTGTGTTTTATGCAAATTTCACTTTAGATCCTTCATAAGCAGTAAAGCAGAAACAGACTGCTGTTAAACCACAGTAAGATCATGTTCACATCTTCACACCATCGGATGTTCACACCATCAGCGGTGGCCTAGTGGTTAGGGAGTTGGCCCCGCATCGGAAGATTGTGGGTTCGATTCCCACCCTAGTAGGTTGCCCTGAGGTACCCTTGAGCAAGGTACCGTCCCCATCACTGCTCCCCGGGCGCTTTCAATAGCTGTCCACTGCTGCACGTGTGTGTATGGGTTAAATGCAGAGGTCGGGTTAACCCAAGATGGCGGCGCGGTAACACGCAGCGGCCGCTCCGGGGTCCAAACTTTGGTGCTAAAGTCTTTCATCCGACTACTTTTCACCGTAAGACTTGCACATGAGCGTCACATCCGTGAATGTTCTTAAACTTAACCGCCAAACACTGCTGGAGCTCAGGAATCAGTCAGGATTCAGTCTTCCAGCGACTCTCCGAACAACGCTACGGGAGCTCGGCGTGCTGAGAAGACCAGGCCTTCAGTCCCCGAGATCGCCTGCTGAACCTGGCCGACTGAGAGGACATCGGAAGCGATGTGAGAGGAAACAGAAACGCGGCAAGCGTGCTGGGGTCCAGGCTCAGCTCAAGGCTAATGCTAGCCGACCGGCTATCCCGTCCGTCCTCCTCGCCAATGTCCGCTCCCTGGATAATAAACTGGACTGTATACGACTCCAGCTGAACACCCAGCGTGAGTACAGAGACTGCTGTGTTTTTGTTTTTACGGAGACATGGCTCAGCGACAGCGTTCCGGACACCGCCATCCAGCTCGCCGGACTCTCCGCGTTTCGTGCGGACAGAAACTCCGCTCTGTCCGGAAAGACCCGCGGAGGGGGGCTGTGTGTTTACGTAAACACACAATGGTGTACAAACGCTGTGCTGGTCTCAGTACACTGCTCAACACTGCTGGAGGTGATAACAGTCAGGTGCAGACCGTTTTATTTACCCAGGGAGTTCTCTACAGTGTTTATTTCGGCGGTATACATCCCACCCAGCGCTAGTGCTAACAGCGCGCTGGCTGAACTTTATGGAATTATCAGCGGACTCCAAAACTACCACCCAGACAGATTATTTATTGTTGCCGGAGATTTCAACCATGCAAATCTCAGGTCAGTTCTCCCTAAATTCCATCAACATGTGAACTTTGCAACGAGGGGGGAAAACACGCTGGACTGTGTTTACACAAACATGGCCGGCGCGTACAGAGCGGAGCCCCGCCCTCACCTCGGACACTCAGACCACATCTCTGTGCTGCTGATCCCAGCGTACAGACCCATCGTCAGGCGCGTGAGACCCACCCTGAAGCAAGTAAAGACCTGGCCCACAGGAGCCATCTCTGCTCTTCAGGACTGCTTCGAAGGCACAGACTGGGAAATGTTTAGGGAGGCTGCAACCTACGGTGACTCCATCAACCTGGAGGAGTACACAGCTTCAGTGACTGGCTACATCAGCAAGTGCATTGAGGATGTTACTGTCTCCAAGTTCATCATAACACGACCCAACCAAAAGCCATGGATGACCGCGGAGCTGCGCAGACTCCTGAGAACCCGGGACAAGGCCTTCAAGTCAGGGGACGAGGCTGCCCTAAGAAAAGCGAGGGCAAACCTGTCTCGGGCCATCAGAGCGGCGAAGCGAGCTCACGCAGAGAGAATCCATGGCCACTTCAAGAACACTGGTGACACACGGCGCATGTGGCAGGGCATCCAGGCCCTCACCAACTACAGGACATCTCCACCTGCCTGTGACGGTGACCCCTCCCTCCCAGATGCGCTGAACCACTTCTACGCACGGTTTGATGCAGCGAACGACACGAGAATGAGGAAGACCACCCCTCCTCCGAACGACCAGATTCTCCGTCTGACCACAGCCGAGGTGAGAAGATCTCTTCTCAGAGTCAAACCACGGAAAGCTGCCGGTCCAGACAATATTCAAGGTCGAGTGCTCAGAGGATGTGCAGAACAGCTGGCAGTTGTTCTCACTGACATCTTCAACACCTCTCTGAGCACCACTGTTGTTCCAAGGTGCTTCAAGACCACCAGCATCCTTCCAGTGCCTAAGAAACCATCCATCTCCTGCCTCAACGACTATCGTCCCGTCGCACTCACACCCATCATCATGAAGTGCTTCGAGAAGCTGGTCATGAGGCACATCAAGTCCCAGATCCCCTCCTCACTAGACCCCCTGCAGTTTGCGTATCGTCCCAACCGTTCAACGGACGATGCAATCTCCACCACCCTCCATCTGGCCCTTTCTCATCTAGACAGAAAGGACAGTTACGTCAGAATGCTGTTCATCGACTACAGTTCAGCATTCAACACCATCATCCCTCAGCACCTGAGTGAGAAGCTGAGGCTGCTGGGCCTGAACACCTCCCTCTGTAACTGGATCCTGGACTTCCTGACTGGGAGACCCCAGTCAGTCAGGATCAGTAGCAGCACCTCCAACACCATCACACTGAGCACAGGAGCCCCCCAGGGCTGTGTGCTCAGCCCACTGCTGTTCACACTGATGACCCACGACTGTGCAGCCAAGCACAGCTCCAACCACATCATCAAATTCGCTGATGATACAACCGTGGTGGGTCTGATCAGCGGGGGAGACGAGGCAGCTTACAGAGAGGAGATACAGGAGCTGACGGACTGGTGCAGAACCAACAACCTGTCTCTTAACGTCGACAAGACTAAAGAGATGGTTGTTGACTTCAGGAGATCACGTCGGGACCACACTCCACTTATCATCAACACCTCACCTGTGGAGTTGGTCCAGAGCACCAAGTTTCTTGGTGTTCACATCACCGACAACCTCACGTGGTCCCTCAACACCAGCTCCATCACAAAGAAAGCCCAGCAGCGCCTCTACTTCCTGCGCAGACTGAGGAAAGCCCATCTCCCACCTTCCATCCTCACCATCTTCTACAGAGGAACCATCGAGAGCATCCTGAGCGGCTGCATTACTGCCTGGTATGGGAATTGCAACGTCTTAGACCGCAAGTCCCTACAACGGGTAGTGAGAACAGCTGAGAAGATCATCGGGGTCTCTCTGCCCTCTGTACAAGACATTTTCACCGCTCGCTGCATCCGCAAAGCAACCAGCATTGTGGATGATCCCTCCCACCCTTCCCACACTCTCTTCTCCCTCCTGCCATCCGGGAAAAGGTTCCGCAGCATACGGGCCTCCACTTCCAGGATGGGAAATAGTTTCTTCCCCCTGGCCATCAGACTGTTAAACTCTGGAACCACCAATATCATGGACTCTTAAAAACCCACCAATAATACAAAATTCTTAAACCCACCACTTCACCCACCACTTCCTCCACTTTTCATTCTGTATTTATTTATTTATCTCGTGTTGCACTCTTGCACTTTAAATACAGTAACACCGCTCCACCACACTGCTACACCATAATGTGCCTGGGCTGCTTTGTTCCACAACACTGCAGCCTTCCACAGATGAATGTACTGTCTGTCGTGCCGTCTGTTGTTGTCTGTCTTGTCTGTCTTGTCCGCACTTGTTGCCCCGTGTTGTGTCTTATGTTGTCTTGTGTTGTGTCTTGTCTTGTGTGTAGCACCAGGGTCCTGGAGGAACGTTATTTCGTTTCACTGTGTACTGTGTATATGGCTGAAATGACAATAAAATCCTACTTGACTTGACTTGACTAGTTCTTCTGCTGACGGCAGCATGTAAGTCTTTTACCATTTTAAAGAAGAACAAAATAAATGCATTATTAGAAAAGAAATAATTGACTCTGCCTGTCTGGTTGGTCTCTCTGTGTTTAGGTGTTCACTCTCAGGTTGTTCTCACTCAGTCTGAGGGGTCAGTAACAGTGACTCCAGGTGGATCATACAAGCTGACCTGTGCCTGCAGTGGATTCAGTCTGAGCGGCACCAGCATGCACTGGATCCGTCAGGCTCCTGCGAAAGGACTGGAGTGGATCATTTATTATTATTCTGATTCTGACAAAAGCTCAGCCCAGGCAGTGCAGGGCAGATTTACAGCTTCCAAGGACAGCTCGAATCTCTACCTTCACATGAGTCAGCTGAAGGCTGAAGACTCTGCAGTGTATTACTGTGCTCGAGACTCACTGTGGTGGGACTGATGTAGGAGGCTGTACAAAAACAAGTGAAACAGAGGAGCAGAGAAACAAGGCAAAACTACCTCTGAGAGAAGATAACTTTATCTTTTACTGAACTATAAAGATAATTGTGTTTATGTGATTAAAATATTGTCCCCTTAAAAAAACTCAACATTAGAGCCAAACATCTATTTTAACTCAAGTTAAGTTAATCTTAACCAGGTCTGAATGTGGTAAAACAGTGAGATAATTACATCACTCTACCACATTAATCTCACTCCACCACTTCAGACAAAAAGAAAGAGGAAGGAGAGAGATGGTGTTTCACTGCTTCTTGTTCTGTAAACAAACCTGTTGTTACAACCTGGATAACAAATATCCAGCAGGGTTCAGACCTTCAGTACATCTCATTAACAATAAACCTAAATGTTATTATGTCATTAGAGCTCATTGTAATTTGGTTTTACGCTGGAAGAAAATAACAAGATGCAATTTTTAAAAAATGGGACGATGAAGTTGATCATTTGATCAGTTGATCATGAAGGAGCTGAAGAGTTTAACAGTGTGATTACCAGAATATTCATTACCAACATCATCTCCCCTTTCGTTTCCCACTTTGAAAAGATATATTTAAGTATATTAGGTTGCACTAATATTGTGTAATAACAATTCACTTGAAAACATATTAGAGTCACTGTAAAAAAAACTTTTCCAATATGAATCTGAATCCAAAATCACATCTTACTGGCAAATTGGTCATTATTACATTACATCATTGATTCATCAAGTGTTAAGTCCTATAATCTACTATATACTAAAAAGTGTGTGACATCAAAACATCTTCAGAATAATTTCAGTACATTGGAGAAACATCCTGGACCTGGAAGCACTTCCTGCAGTTTAACTTCAAAGCCTGTTTGAAGGCTCATCAGAAATGTGAGGCAAATGTTCAGCTGAACACTACTGCAAAACCGCTCATAGTGTGTGTTTAATACAGACACACACTCTAACCAAACCACACGGACCCTGATTGTTTCTGTATCACTCAGTTTAAGATATAAAGCAGTGTGTCTGATAGTCAGAGCTCCTGTGTGTCTTCTACTCAGATGTCCATGGCATACAGGCTGAGTTTGACTCCTGCTCAGGTGAAGAGCACCGGAGGATCAGTGAGGGCGTCCTGAGAGGTTTCTGGTTCTGTCCTCTCTGATTGTGACACAGCCATACAGTGGATTGGGATTCTTGGGGGAAATGGAAAAGTCAGATATGGTGCTTCCCTTGAGACTCGCTTCACAATCTCCAGAAACAGAACAGATACGTGCTTTTAGAAATCACCAGCCTGGAGGCAGAAACACGGCTCAGTGTGATTTTACTTCTGTTTTAATGAGAGCTCTTAAACCCACAGAGCTGGAGCTTCAGTTTAGGACACTGTTTTACTGTGGACACATTAACAACTACATGTGCCCTTGAGCATTTTGCTTTCTACCCGTTTTGAGCATTTTGCTTTCTACCCATTTTGAGCTTTTGTTTTCTACCCATTTTGAGCATTTTGTTTTCTACCTGTTTTTGGGGACTGGCAGCTTCGGGCACTGCATTTGGGTCCAAACCCTGTGTGGCTCCCTGGGTTCAGAGTAGGCCACACCGTTACATGTCCAACAATTACATGCGCCCTGTCCAACCACTACATGTGCCCTGTCCAACAATTACATGTGCCCTGTCCAACCATTACATGTACCCTGTCCAACAACTACATGTGCCCTGTCCAACAACTACATGTGCCTTGTCCAACAACTACATGTACCCTGTCCAACAACTACCACTGTCCCCTGTCCAACAACTCCATGCACCCTGTCCAACAACTACCACTGTCCCCTGTCCAACAACTCCATGCACCCTGTCCAACAACTACAACAACATGCACCCTCCATTTTTTTTTAATGCTAGTCAGGATGGATGTCCTAAAAAAAGGTACAGGGAAGAAGCAATGAGTGAATAATGGGAATATAGTATGAATTCCTTTTAGCACTGAATCCACTCTAATGCTGTCCTGGTCCAGTGTAGAACTACAGTCCTGAGATTTTACTTCTATTTTAATAAGAGCTCTTAAACCCACAGAGCTGGAGCTTCAGTTTAGGACACTGTTTTACTGTGGACACATTAACAACTACATGTGCCCTGTCCAACAACTACATGTGCCCTGTCCAACCACTACATGTGCCCTGTCCAACCACTACATGTGCCCTGTCCAACAACTGCATGTGCCCTGTCCAACCACTACATGTGCCCTGTCCAACAACTCCATGTACCCTGTCCAACCACTACATGTGCCCTGTCCAACAACTACATGTGTCCTGTCCAACAACTACATGTGCCCTGTCCAACAACTACATGCACCCTGTCCAACAACTACATGCACCC
>JABMDN010020756.1:0-7500 GCA_017165825.1 Hepsetus odoe
TCTGTTTACAGCATTTTTTCACACCTGCCTAAAACGTTTGCACAGTACTGTGTGTATATATTTAATGAACAATCACAAAAACAGTTTAGGAAATTTCAGCTTTTGCCATGTTTAAAAAACTAAACATTATGACATAAAACCGCAGCATCAACTTCCACTGATGAAGAACAATAAACCAAACATGTCAATCAAACAGGACATCAAACACGTGTGGATCACAGATTTATCACTATTTAAGGAACATTTATAAAGACTATTTAGAACGTGTATTTTTGGCAGTATTTAAAAAATAGCATCATAACTTTTTTAAACTAGTTTTTAAAGACCAACATCACATTAACTTTATGGAAAAAGGCAATAACTGCATCCAGCATTTTTGTTTGGTTCTCCTCCATTCTTCTAACGTTCAGTGAGAGAAATCCAGCCTGTGTTGAGTTTGAACAAGTGCACTGAAGTCAGGTTGAACATCTGAGGTGGAGATGTGAAGGACAGCACAAGTGATCATCACTGAGAGAGGACCTAGAACTGGATCTGTTAGACTTCATCACTGAGAATTTTTGTTCACAGATGTATGGAGATCCAAAGAGAACCGTCTTCTGAGCATGCCTCCTCAGGTGTGGTACGATCTCCTCTTTGAGAGAAGAATAAAACTCTACCAGTGATACTGACTTACAAACACTCTGCCAAAAAATACTAAGTCTTCTAATAAGTCTGTGTTTACTGAATTGTTTCATCTTCTTATTTTTCTTTCGGCTGCTCCCGTTTAGGGGTCGCCACGGCAAATCAACCATCTCCATTTCTTCCTGTCCTCTGCATCTTCCTCCATCAAACCGACCACCTGCATGTCCTCTCTCACCACGTCCATAAACCTCCTCTTTGGTCTTCCTCTTCTCCTCTTTCCCGGTAGCTCCATCTTCAACATCCTCATTCCGATATAATCCTCGTCTCTCCTCTGCACATGTCCAAACCAACGCAACCTTGCTTCTCTAACTTTGTCTCCAAAACGTCCAACCTGATCTGTCCCTCTAATATACTCATTTCTAATCCTGTCCATCCTCGTCACACCCAACGAACATCTCAGCATCTTTAACTCTGACACCTCCAGCTCCTGAGTACAGGACTGTAATGAGTACAGGACTGTAATGAATACACAGTGAGTACAGGACTGTAATGAGTACACAGTGAGTACAGGACTGTAATGAGTACAGGACTGTAATGAATACACAGTGAGTACAGGACTCTGATGAGCACAGGACTGTAATGAATACACATTGAGTACAGGAATTATTATTTAGATTTTATTATTGTTTTTACTTTTTAAAAATATTTTTAATGGATTTATTTCTCCTTTGTCTCTTTGTTAGTTTGTTTGTTTTTCTGATGCAGATGATGACAGGTGAGTGGGCGTGGCCTGAAGAAGGGGGGGAGGTTAGAGTTCCGCCCCTGAACAACGACATCCTGGGACATGTTGTGTCTCGTCTGAGGGAAATGGTGGATCCGTCCGGACCGAGAGACCCACGTCCACACTTCCCCTCCTTCACCCTCAGAGCGTGTGTCCTGGGAAAAGTGTGTTCGGGCAAGACCACCTGCCTCAGCAGGATCAGAGAGGGTATACACACACACACACACACACACACACACACACACACACACGCACACACACACACACACAGATACACACACACACACACACACACACACACACACACCTACACACATACAGATACACACACACACACACCTACACCTACACACACACACACACACACACACACACACACACACACACACACACGCACACACACACACACACACACACACACACACACTCCGTTTCTCCAGCCCATCTCATTCGTCTCTTCTTGTCTCCATGCAGTGCACGGCGTCCACGTCCTGTCAGCGGACTCCCTCATCCAGGGGGCGCTGGCTGCCCACCAGGCTGGAGATCGGACCCCTGCTGAGCCCGACCCAGAGGTTCTGACCTAAACATCACATCAGAACAAGTCCATAACACACCCCACAATCACTGCCTAGGGTTCTAGATAACAGTGTGCTGCACCTCATGAGCAGGTCTAGAAAACTGAATTTGGCTTTCTGTTCCACCTTAAAAACCACCTGAAGAACTTAGAGCTCACCTGAGGGGGCAGAACTGATATACACCATATAAAACACCAGGAACTGTGGCTTTAATCTGAGTGTGTGTGTGTGTGTGTGTGTGTGTGTGCGCGTGTGTGTGTGTGTGTAGGCACAGCATGGTGCAGCAGTGGCGAAGGCCCTCAGGAGAGGCGGAGCAGTTCCTGATGAGCTGCTGGTGGACATCTTCTTACACGCCATCAGGTGCACACCTGCCTCACATTCCTGACTCGTACAGCTGACTCATAAACCTCATACTAACTCATACTCATACTTACCTCACATACCTGACTTGACTCATAAACCTGACTCCTACACCTGCCTCATGCTCCTGTCTCTCACACTGGACTCGTACACCTGACTGCTACACCTGCCTCCTACACCTGACTCAAAAGCCTGACTCAAGCACCTGCCTTATACACCTGTGTGATAGTAACTCACCTGACTGCTGTGTCCCACAGGCAGGTTCCGGAGGGCCAGGGTTGGGTTCTGGATGGGTTCCCCGTGAACTTGTCCCAGGCCCGGCTGCTGGAGAAGGCACTGAGCGGATCCGACCCAGACCAGGCCGACAGAAAGAGGCAGAACAAGAGGCCAAGCCTGGTGGAGGACATGAACGCCCCCAATGCCCCTCCCCCTCCCTCACCTGCACTGCACCTGGCGCTGCTGCTGGAGGTGTCAGACGAGCAGGCGCTGGAACGGGCCGTCAGCCGGACCCGTGAGTCTGTTAACGTTCTGTCCTTCACACCGTCCAGACCGTCAGAACCCAACGCTGCGTGATTAAACTCCAGCTTTCTAATGTTTCCCAGCAGAGCAGGTCAGCGTCCCTGCTGAGGACACGCTCCGGAGAGCTCCACCTGCTGGAGGGAAGAGCCTGCAGCACACACACCTCCAGCACAGGTGACGACTTTCAGACCACGTTTGTATTCAGGTGATGAAGTCCTGCTCCAAACCCTTTATCAACCAGCAGGAACCATCCTGTTTGGACATCCAGCACCAGAACCAACGACCCGCTGGGTCCTGTTCTCTGTCTTCCCAGGATCGCAGCGTTTCAGGACACCTGGCCTAAACTGGAGAAGTGGTTTGGAGAGAAGCAGAAGATCCTGGTGAAAATCACGGCCGAGGTGGACGTGAACACGCTCTTCCGGAGTCTGGAGACTGTCCTCTTTAACACCTTGTCCACCACTCAGGAAGGTCTGCACGGTCGAAGCAGCAGATGAAATAACTGAAGCGTTCAGAGACTTTCTGATGTCTTTTTCATAAGACTCAGAGACTTTCAGAGACTTTTCCCCTTAACACAAGACATCCTTCAGTGCTGAAATCAAGAGAGTCAGGATTAGGATTAAGGTTTTGGGTCTGGATTAGAATCAAAGTTTTGGGGTTTGGGTCAGGATAAGATTCAAATTTTGGGATTAGGTTCAGGATTAGGATAAAAGTTTTGGGATTAGGTTCAGGATTAGGATAAAAGTTTTGGGATTAGGTTCAGGATATTAATAATAATAATCATTTGATTATGGTCATAACAATATGTTGTCCTTTTTTTATTATAAACACTGTGATTTATTAATGAATGTTTCAGGGGACAGTGTGAAGGTCCACAATGTCTCCTTGACGGTCCCTCAGGCAGTAGCGTCTGAACAAGACGTCCTCTCGTCCTCCTCCAAGTCCATGTCCTGCTCTCCTGAAGGTCAGCATTTAGTCTGATACTGTTCATTACTGGGACTAAACCCGACTCCTCCTCAGAGCTCTTCACCTTTTTACCTGCAGGCGGCACCGCAGGACCTTCTAGATGGACCTCGGTCGGGGTCCTGCTGGCTGAGGAGGACGTCCCTTCCCCCACTGTGGACTGTCCTGCTGTGTTTTATGTGGACGAGCCGCTACCACAGGTGATAAACTGTGTGTTAGGACTGGGTGATCCTTCATCATCAGGATCAGGATTAAAGTTTTAGGTTTTGTAATTTTGGGTCAGGATTGGGATTAACCCCTTGTGGTTTGGCTCAAGATTAAGATTAAAGCTTTGGGGTTTGGGTCAGGGCCAGGATTTGGATGAATTTATTGGGTCAGGGTCAGGATTTAAATTATGGTTTTTGGTCAGGGTCAGGATTAGGATGAATATTTTGGGTCAGGATTGGGATTAAGGTTTTGGGTCCGGGTTAGGATTAGGATGAATATTTTGGGTCAGGATTGGGATTAAGGTTTTGGGTCCTAGTTAGGATGAATGTTTTGGGTCAGGGTTAGAATTAGGGTTTTAAATCAGGATTAGGATTAGCCCCTTGTGGTTTGGGTCAAGATTAAGATTAAATCTTTGGGGTTTGGGTCAGGATTAGGATTAAGGTTTTGGGTCAGGATTAGGATTAAGGTTTTAGATAGGATGAGGATTAATGTTTTGCGTATTTAATGTGACAGAGGTAGAAACTAATGACACACAGCTCCACCTGGTGGCCTGGAGCAGCAACTGTTCAGAGTTCAACGAACACCACTGTCCCTATACACACTCATTACCTGTGTCTGTGTGTGTGTGTGTGTGTGTGTGTGTGTGTGTAGGAGATCCCACAGTATTTGGTGCCATACTGGGACACACTGTGCAGCTCGTATGTCTCTAACGCTACAACTGCGATGCAGAACCTGCGCAGTGAACACAGAATAATCACACACCACTCTTGTATAACATCAGGTCAGAGACTGAGAGAGGTGTGTGTGTGGAACTGGCATATACAGATGCAGTTGTGTAAAGTAGCATCACTACTGTTCTTTGTTTTACTTGTAAAAGAAAATCCTTTGAGTGGACACTTTTCTATTACATATCTTATTATGGGAAGTGTAAAGGCAGCAGGAGCACTTTGCCAACATCTGAGGAGGCCTGATCTGAAGTAGGAGCCTTGTGTGTGTGTAACGGACTATAAATATGTCCTCCCACTTATTGTGAGGCAGGATGAGGAGACCAAAGCCGAACTTCCACCTCAGACTGGATGTGAGACACATACATACTCATACACACACACACACACACACACACACACACACACACACACACACACACAATGCTGATGGTGGTGATGATGTTGAAGATGATGATGGTCATGATTATGATGGTGGTGATGATGATGATGGTGGTGATGATAGTGATGTGATGATGATGATGATGATGATGATTGTGGTGGTGGTGATGGTGGTCTTGATGTTGTTGAAGGTGAAGATGAGGATGATGAGGATGATGATGATGGTTCCATGTGGATATAGAACCCATTAGATGTTCTGGTTCTCAGGAGCTGCTGGAGCGTCTGTGGGACATCAGTGATGGGAGGAAGGAGGAGGCGATGAAGGAGAGAGAAGGGGTGATGGAAGACGGGTGGCTGGAAGATCACACTGCTCTACTGATCAACCACTTCTGCACTCTCCTTCAGGTACCCACACATGCACACACGCGCACACACACATACATACATACATACATTCATTCACACACACAGATGTGTGCTGAGATCATGCTCAGGTGTGTGTGTGTGTATAGGTGAGTGTGACAGGTTTCAGGACACACTGCGAAAGTGCTGAGGGACTATTACTCTGCGATGGACAAGAGAGTGTTGCCTGAAGCACTGGAGGACGTATCCTGCCTCCCATTGCTGGGCGTGACCGAGGATAGCAGTAGCCCGTCTGAGAGAACCAGCAGGTGAGACCCACCCCAACAGAACCACCGGAACACACCCTCCACCAGCACACAGTCCTCCACAACCACCGGAACCACAAGAACACAAAGTCCTCCAGAACACACCGTCCAACGAAACCACCAGCACACACAGTCCTCCAGAACTTCCAGAACACACAGTCCTCCAGAACCACGAGAACACACTGTCTATCAGAACACAGTTCTCCACAATTACCTGGACACACCATCCACCAGCACACAGTCCTCCAGAACCACCAGAGCACACTGTCTATCAGAACACAGTTCTCCACACCATCTTCACACACCATCCACCAAAGACACAAATGTCCTCCAGGAACCACTAGAATACACTGTCTATCAGAACACAGTTCTCCACAACTACCAGGACACACCATCCACCAGCACACAGTCCTCCAGAACCACCAGAACACACCATCCACCAGCACACAGTCCTCCAGAACCACCAGAACACATAGTCCTCCAGAACCACCAGAGCACACTGTCTATCAGAACACAGTTCTCCACAATTACCAGGACACACCATCCACCAGCACACAGTCCTCCAGAACCACCAGAACACATAGTCCTCCAGAACCACCAGAACACACTGCTCCACCAGGAACACAAGAACACAATTCCGTCCATCAGGAGCGCCACCAGAACACACTGTCTGTCAGAAACATTCCTCCACAACCACCAGAACACACAGTCCTCCAGAACCACCAGAACACACCATCCACCAGCACACAGTCCTCCAGAACCACCAGAACACACTGTCTACCAGAACCTCAAGAACACACCGTCCATCAGAGCCACCAGAACACACTGTCTGTGAGAAAACATTCCTCCAGAACCACCAGAACACACAGTCCTCCAGAACCACCAGAACACACCCTCCACCAGCACACAGTCCTCCAGAACCACCAGAACACACTGTCTACCAGAACCTCAAGAACACACCATCCATCAGGAGCTACTCAGAACACACTGTCTTTGTGAAAAAGCCCATCTCTCCAGGAACCACCAGAACACAGTCCTCCCAGAACCACCAGAACACACCCTCCACCAGCACACAGTCCTCCAGAACCACCATAACACACAGTCCTCTAGAACCACCAGAACACACTGTCTATCAGAACACAGTTCTCCACAACTACCAGGACACACCATCCACCAGCACACAGTCCTCCAGAACCACCAGAACACACTGTCTACCAGAACCACGGAGAACACACTGTCCATCAGAGCCACTAGAACACTCTGTCTGTCAGAAAACATTCCTCCACAACCACCAGAACACATAGTCCTCCAGAACACACCCTCCACCAGAACACAGTCCTCCAGAACACACCATCCTCCAGAACCACCAGAACACACCATCCACCAGCACACAGTCCTCCAGAACCACCAGAAGACACCGTCCACCAGAACCATGCTAAGAACACACAGTCCTCTCAGAGTACACCGCCTACCAGGAACCACCAGAACATACCCTCCACCAGAACAGTCCTCCAGAACACACTGTCTGTCAGAACAGTCCTCCACAACCACCAGAATCACAAGAACAAAAAGTCCTCCAGAACACACCGTCCACGAGAACCACCAGCACACACAGTCCTTTCTTCAGGAATCACAAACACAGTGTCCATCAGAACCACAAGAACACACTGTCCATCAGAACACAGTCCTCCAGAACCTCCAGA
>JABMDN010020760.1:0-10285 GCA_017165825.1 Hepsetus odoe
TGTATATATATATATATATATATATATACATGTATATGTATATATAATTCAGTAATTAACATGCGTGAATATTTATTATGCTAAATTAATACATTTTTTATGAAAATGCATGTTCAAAACAAAATATTATTTATGTATCAAACAAGGAAACTGCCATGTAAAGACATTTTTTACACTTAAGTCCCAGTTTGTCTTGATGAGAATCATCAGCCCCATAATGCACTGCAGCCCTGGGTTTCTGATTTACTGTGATGTGGTTCTCTGGGAGCGTACCGGTCACGACGGGTCACATCAGGGCGACGTCCGTAACATGAAGCCGATTCCTTTTTGTCGTTTAACTGTCCTGTAGCCGCCCCCCCCCGCCCATCACCCTGTGGCCTCCAGCGTCTGAAAAGAGATACAAGGTCTGACAAGACTGGACCTGAACCAGAGAACAGGGAGAAGAGTGTGTGCTGGAGGTCAAACAAGGATGTTGTTTTATTCTTTTTCCAACAGTTATTAATTCAGACTTTACTACTTATTAGTACGAAAAAGAGAGAGAACGAGAGAGAGAGAGAGAGAGAGGTATAGAAGACTGTGATTAACTGAGGATAGGTGATCTTTTTTGAGACTGTGTGTGTGTGGTGGGGTGATATTCTGTCTGTACTTCATGCATGGTTGCTCATCAGAGGGTCATGCCTGGTCTCAGAGGTCAAAGGTCATGCTTCAAATTCTGACCTTCAATCTAAATTGAAAATAACTCGTCCGTTCGACAGCTTGTCAGTTCTTGTCCTGTCCGAGGTAACCAGGAGGACACTTCAAACTTTATTCATTTAAGCACACCTTGTTACCATAGTAACTACAGCGGCATCTTGTTCAGGTCAGGTTTTCCTTGTTTTCTGGGGATGCTTTTGTACATAAAGAACATAACAAGTCACAAAGCAAACCATTCACTTCCCAGTTAGTATATATATTTTTTTCAGTTAATTTTTTGTGATGAAAATAGACGTGTTTACGTGTGCAGTTCTTAAAGGACTCAGTAGCTATTAGCAATTATTTAGAATATGTAATATTTTTTTACTATGAGCTTTTAATACTGACTTTTACATGATACTGAATAATAAAAAATTGTAATAACTGACTAACTGAACTACTGAATACTACTACTACTAATAATAATAATGTATAATAATGTATAATGTAATAAAACAATTTATTTTAGGGGATAAAGAGAGGGTAGTAAATGTTAATTTAGAATAAATATGAATTTTTTTTCTTTCTATACTGACTTAATCAGTTAAATGACTGATTTTATTATTGTTACAAAATGACTATTAATATAGCCACAAAACTAATAATAATAATTGTAATAATCCTCCTCATCATCTTTATAATAGTATTATCCTCCCATTATATAGGTTTATATAATGACTGGATGGCATGGGTAATAATAATGATCATAAAAAATAATATTAACCATCATCAATGTTATAATAAGGAATATAAATACAGCAATAAAAAGAAGCTGGTTTTGTCCGAACTGCTTTTCACCTTCTGTGTGGTCGGCAAAGTCTCAAAGGTTTAAGTGATTTTGACTCTAATGTCACCCTGAGAAAAGAGAGAGAGAGACAGAGAGAGAGAGAGAGATAGACTTGCAGCGTCCACTGTGACGGTCACCATGTCACTCTTTTTTTCCCTGAAGTGACAGGATGTCCTTTTTTCCGTGACAGGACCCCTCTGGTGTCCTGTAATGAGCTGATGTGCAGTCGGGACGTTGTCCTGACCTTTGCGCCACGTTGTCTTTCACGGGGCCGGGCGGCAAAGGCCGAGTGCAGGCACAGCGGGACGCTAAATCCCACAACAAAAACAAAGACACGGACACACTGACACCTGTCTCACTGTCAGCAGCTCTGACAGACTGACTGACTGACGGACTGATAGACATTCAGGGTTTCCACTGTGTGGACATTTGAGGTTATGAAATCAGATCTGATATGAAAATCCCAGAGGCTCCTTTAGAGCATATTTATTAGAGCCCCCTGCCTTTCATCCTCACTGTCCAGTTTATGGGACAATCCTTTCCAAGTGGGACAATATAAGAACAGTTTGGGTCCACCAGCGAAAAGTCCAACATGACTTTTTTGTGCTTTCCTGCCTAATTTGATCTCCAACCACACATTCCTGTCAATGAGAAACATGGGGAAGAGAAAGATGGACGCTGTTGTTGGGACAGGACAGGTTCACTGAGCTGTGGGAACAACACCTCTGTCTCTGGGTCGTCTCCTTGAAGAAGAGAAGAAGATTGTGTCATGAAATACTGGGCATATCAGACAGACCATCTTCATACCAAGAACCTGGAGGTAAAGTTCTGGGATGTTCCTGATGTGTGAACACCTCACTCTCTAAAGGACAGTCCACATGTCCTCTTTGGGACACCGGGAAAGATTTCTTTCTGAAGTCCAAGCATCACACGCTGCACTTCTGCAGCCCTGATTGATTTCTTGACCATCTCATCGAAGACCTATGCACTTCACACTGGTTCAGCCTCGCAGTCTCCTGGTCAAGATAAGCCAAGAATTTATGGCCTAATCTGACATGGCGACCGTTGGGTCATCACCCTGACTTTATTCAGTCCTGTGCAAAAGTCTTGAGCCCCTCGTTTCTTCAGATGTTCCTTCTTGTATGTTAAATGTCTTATTGAGGGACAGATTTTGGCCTCTTTATTATTTTTATTTTGAAATAACTCGCATTCCTCCTGTCTGGACGCCTTGACCCTCGCAGCTCGTCTGTCTGTTTGGCTTTCTGCTCCGTCTCTCTCTGCAAATACCTGCTTAAAAGCCCTTTCTTGTCTATTTTTCTTCTCTCTATCTCTGTCTTTTGCCCCCCTGCATGTTTCCGTCTAATGACGTTTGCAGATGTGCTTAGCCCCCCGTCAGTGCTTTTTCCCGAGATCACTTTACTCTCCGCTTTATTAGCGTCCCCGCTTGGGGCTTTTCCAGCTGGACGGCTGGGTTTGCACGTTTTTGGTGGAGATTTTGGATCAAAGCTGTGAGCTAACCTGCCAGCGTCCCTCTGCACAAACACCCGCCTGCAGTGTTGTCACATTTTTTTTGGTTTCCTGGGTGCCACATTCCCAACCTCTGGGGCAGCGATGGCCTACGGATTAGGGACTATGCCCCAGGATTGGAAGGTTGTGGGTTTGAGCAAGGTACCGTCTCCATCACTGCTCCCTAGGTGCTGGACATGTCTGCCCCCTGCTGGACGGTGTGTGTGGGTTTAAATACAGAGGATGTATTTGGTTGTGGTTCGCTGTGTGCTGTGTTCACAATGACAAGTGGTCGCTTTCACTTTCACTTTCACAAGCTGAGGCATGGGGTTCCCAAACTGTCCCCTAGGTCGTTTGTAGATAGATAGCCGCTTTATCGGAAACCCCTGTTTTTTTTCAGTTCTAAATTTTGATCAAAGCAAACCGTTAAGACCTCAAAGTAGTTTAACGGAACCAGACGTCTCCAACACAAATGTAGCCTTTTTATTTTTCGTTCCAGACTCACCAGCACGTGATGATGGAGACGATCGTACTGGATCGCCCTGCATGTATCCCTCAAAGACTGTGTTTTATGCGTTGATTTTTTTGGTCATGTTAAAATAGCAGACGTTAAAATAGCTCCACTTGTTCGAGAGCTTGTAAGAAACGTGTGCATCGATACGGAGTGATGTATCAGGCAGGGCCTGCTGTGAATTAGGCCGAGGTTGAGGCTCTGCTTGCCTCTGCTCTGCCTGGATGAGCTGCTGGCCGCGGGCCAACATTTAGGTGCAAATGCAGCTGTTGTGCTGAGGCAGGCAGGGCATCGAGGGGCACTGAAGGAGGGGCACCGAGAGGCAGAACGCGGAGAGAAGAGATGGAAGCAGAGATGGCTGGATAGAAGGAAAGAGATTAAAAAAGGAGGAGAGGGAGAAGAAAGCAGAGGGAGGAGGCATGGCCATGCCGTGGCGAGTAGATAAGATGTCTGCTGGTGATGGGGTGTGTGTTTGTGTGTGTGTTTGTGTGTGTGTGTGTGTGTGTGTGTGTGTGTGTGTGTGTGTGTGTGTGTTTGGTTGGTTAGGGCTGATGGGACATGGCACAGAGTCAGAGACTCCGCCTGGTTGACACGCTGTATCACACACCCTGAAGAGAAAGAAAAGTAGACTGTTCATTCTCTCGCTCTCTCTCTCTCTCTCTCTCTCTCTCTCTTCTCAGGTATACATAATATAGCTGGAATTTAAAGGTATATTCTAACAAATTATATATATATATATATATATATATATAGATAGATAGATAGAACATGAGAACTAATAAAAAATTGAAGCATGGTTTATATAGGTGTGTGTGTGTGTGTGTGTGTGTGTGTGTGTGTGTGTGTGTGTGTACATATATTGCTTTAGAGTTATTTTGTGTTGGATGTGTCTATCTATACACACACACACACACATATACACACACATACATACACATACATGTCATACAAATATATATATATATATATATATTTATAATAAAACGCTTGAAATATTGAGACGTTGAAGTTGAAATGTTACTGACGTAGATTCCTCCTTCTTCGCATCTTTTCATCTCCTTCTGTTCGTTTTTTTCTTTCTTTTACACCTCCTGGCGTGAACTTTTCAACTCTTAAACTCTCCGTGGCCTCTTTCTCTCGTTCCCCGCGACAACAATCGAAGTAGATTCTTCCTTCGCAGCCTTTTTACTAAACGTCTTTCTTTCCTCCCACACTCCTCCTTTCATCCCTCTCTCCTGCTGTTTGACAGCCAGACCTGCCCTCTGGTCACATCATTCATAAGATATCAGGCAACTTCGTTTTCACCCTCGGAGTGACATCTCACACGCACACACGCGCGCGCACACACACACACACACAGTGTAGCTTGTAGCTGTTTCCTCACTTGAGTAGAATTACCTTTTGCCCATTTTCTTCTGCTTTTCTGTCATCCGCTGTTCTCCGCATGCTGACTTTGAATGGAGGGCCTTTCACACAGAGTGTGCATGCGCATATATCTGTGTGTGTGTGTGTGTGTGTGTGTGTGTGTGTGCACGTGTGTTAGCTGGCGCCAATCCGTCCTCCAGTTTTTTCTAAAGCTGTGTCATGTCCCCCATCATGCTCTTCCAAGCATTGTGTGTAACACTTGACTCCATCTTTACCTCTGTCTCTCTCTTTCTTTACTCATCAGAGGATCGCTTTAGGCCTCTATTGCTGTCACATATTTAACGAGAGACAGAGAGAGAGACAGAGAGAGACAGAGAGAGAGAGAGACAGAGAGAGAGACAGAGAGAGAGAGAGACAGAGAGAGAGAGAGTTTGCATGTAAGTATAGGAGGTGATTGGACTTAATTGAGGGTCTTTTTGAGATTGTGTGTGGGGGGGTGTTCTGTCTGTACCACGTGCATGGTTGCTCCTCACAGGGTCATGCCTTGTCTCATGGGGTCAAAGGTCACGCTTAAAATTCTGACCTTCAATCTAATTTAAAACTAAGAGAGTTTACATTACGGTCACTACTGTAACAAAACCTTCTATATCCTAAATGGTCCATTTACAGACAAAATAAAGAGTTACTATACATGCAAGTGTTCATGCAAAGGTTTTTTGATGTAGAAGAACAAGAACGAATTAAAAAGTATCTTAAGAACGCTTTAATGGTCAAAAACGTCAAAAGTTCTCTATTAAAATCCACTGAAAGGTTCTCTAGGAAATTTAAATGGGCTCTTCTCTTCTACTGTACGAAAAAACTTTGTTTGCACTTTTATTTCTAAGGCTAAATCCTGTGCTGCGTTTGACTCCCGGAAAAAAGAAACTGCCATTTCTAAAGCTTCAAGTCTGTTTTGTGCCACTTGCTGCGGGGAAAAAACTAAAAACATTGCTGCTGCGTTTAATTTTTGAGCAAATGGTAAAAAAACGACTTGTCCCCGCCTTTCACCCTCAGAGAGCTGGTATAGACTCCAACCCCGCAACCCTAATCAGGACAAGCGGCCAAGAAAATGAGTAAGTGAGCAAGTGAGTGTCCCCCATCGACAGACTGAGCGGCTAATCCAATCGTGGAGCACCTCTCGCCACTGTAAGTGCCTCGACTATAGAATCTGATAGCGACCCTCCGAGGCTTTATGCTTCAAACAAAAGCCTGTGTGCAGTTTCACAAGCAGGGTGGCCGAGCGGCGTTGGGTAAAGGGGGATTAGCATGTTGCTAATTGGGGTCAGAAGTAGTAGATTTTAGCTTTTCTTTTCAGGGTGGAATCAACCTTTTATGTGCAACATCATGCAGATCGTGTCTACTCAGAAGTGTCAATGATGCCACACTGAACTTCCACCATTCTAATAATAAATCATTATTTAGGATTTTGTGCAAATTTTGCGATAAGAATAGTTCAGAATGTTCTGACTGACCAACTGTTCATAACCTTAATCATTCATAACCTCAAATAACCATAAATATTCATTAACTTAACCTTACAATGAACCTTTCATAAAGTTAACCACTATCTTTATAATGTAAATAATATAATCTAACATAATCACTTAAATATACATTTTACCCATTCATAACCTTAATCACATATAACCATAATTGTTCATAAACTCAACTATTCATAGCATTAACCTTTCCGAAAGTAAACCACTCATATTTATTTATTAAATATTTTTTATTTATATAATCACTTATTGTATAATAAGTGAATATAATGTTGTTTATATAATCACTAGAATCACTATTATCACTCATAACAATACATGATTTTTACCATACATAACTTTAATCATATATAATCATAACCATACATGATCTTAACCCTTCATAAGCTTAACTGTTTATAAAATTATCTATTCATTACCATAATCAGTTCATAATCTTAATCATTCATGACATCCAAGATCTTAACCAAGGTCCTATTCCTATGTTAACCATTCATAACTTTTTTACATATGTGATTAATAACCTTAACTGTTTATACATTTTGCCAATCATAAACATAATTAGTTAATTAACTTAATCATATATAATCATAACTATACATGATCTTAAACAATTATAATCGGAACTGTTCAAAAAACATAACTATTCATAACACTATTCCTTCTTTTAACCATTCATGACTTTAATTAGTTCATAAAATTAACTATTAATAACCTTAATGACATATAACCATAAAAACACACAATCTTAAACCTTGATCATTTATAATCATGACCATACATGATCTTAACCCTTAACTGTTCACAAGATTAGCTGATCTTAACCCTTAACTGTTCACAAGATTAGCTGTTCATAACCTTAACTGTTCACAAATTAGCTGATCATAACCTTAGCTTCACAAAATTAGCTGTTCATAACCTTAACTGTTCACAAAATTAGCTGTTCATAACCTTAACTTCACAAAATTAGCTGATCATAACCTTAGCTTCACAAAATTAGCTGATCATAACCTTAGCTTCACAAAATTAGCTGATCATAACCTTAACTGTTCACAAAATTAGCTGTTCATAACCTTAACTGTTCACAAAATTAGCTGATCATAACCTTAACTGTTCACAAAATTAGCTGATCATAACCTTAACTGTTTATTATATGAACCACTTACAACCGCAGAGATTTATAATCTTAACCTTCTATTTAAACTTAAACATTTATAACAGGTTTGCCTCCTTTGTGTCGTCCTTGTTTGCTGTCCATGTCTTTACTATCATCCTCTTTTCTTTTACCAAAAATCTCATCCCCTCTGTTTGTTTTTAGCTGTTTGCATCTTGGTACGTTGTGTTTTCTTCCTTGGTGTCCTAGGTTCTACTCCAGCGTCCCATCATGCCTTTCTATCTGTGACGGCATTTTGGGATATTTCAGCGTGTGCGCTCGTGTGTGTGTGTGTGCGCGCCTAAGAGTGTGTTTGACTTTTCGCTCCCCCCTCCGTCCTTCTCCCAAAGTGTCCTCCATTGTTTAGTGTTTCTTTTGATAGTTAATCCCGAGCGCTCCCACCAGCCGCAGTCTTGAAGGACAGAGATAAGAGAGACAGCGATTTTCTGAAAGCGTTTTTTTTCCCTCCTCCTTTCTGTCTGTGGTGAGCGTGTGTTTTTCCTTTATGTGTTTTTTTTCACCAGGTTCAGGTGGAGATAGAGAGGAAAGGTGTGCATGTGATATCCAGTAGAAGTGGGAAGGAACAGGAGCCGGGGGCTGTAATGGAATCTGGTCCACAAGTGAAAACTCACGCAACACACACACTCACACACACACATGCTAGAACGATAAAACTGAAACCATGATACACTTTGTGTCCCAGTTGCTGATATGGCATTCCCATAATGCCCTGTTCTACTATATTCCGAATCCTCTGATTATGGAAGGAAAATTATGAACGATTGAAATGCTCACTCATTTTCTGAGCCGCTTGTCCTGATTAGGATCATGGGCGATGCTTGAGTCTATACCAGCTCTCACAGGGCAAAAGGCGAGGACACACTGGACAGGTCACCAGTCACTCACAGGACAGAGAGACAGACAAACACGCTCACACACACCTAGGGGCCAATTTAGCATCTCCAGTCCACCTGAACATCCATCCATCCATCCATCCATCCATCAGTCCACACATCAGCACATTGCAGCAGAGCGTCTTCCACGTCCTGATTACAGGGACAGTCCCCCCTGGAGACACTCAGGGTTCAGGGTTTTGCTCAGGGATCCAGTGGTGGTAGTGCTGGAGGTGGGATTCGAACCTGGGGCCTCTCGCTCTATATGCAAGTATCCTACTAGATCACCACCACACCCATCCGTCCATCCATCCATCCATTCATCCATTCACCTTTCCATCAATTGTTCTCTCCATTTGTTTGTCCACTCATCTAGAATGTCTATCGTTCCATCCATCAGTCCATGCATCGCAAAACTCATCTATCCAACTAACCATCCATCCATCCGTCCGTCCGTCCATCCATCCATCCATCCGTCCCTCCATCCATACATCCATCTTGTTGTGTTCATTCAGTCATCTTTCCACCTTCCCATTCTCTCCTCCATCTGTTCACCCATCCATCATTTGTCTATCCACTCATACATCCAAACATTTCTGTTTATCCATGCATCCATCCATCCTTCCATCCATCCATCCATCCATCCATCCATGCAGCGCTGTGCTGATGTTTAGCTGGGAGTAAATGGGATCTGCAGTGTTGTATTGGGACTGACAGCAGTGCTGTATCTCTTCTCTTTCTGAGCGTGACAGGGTGGTTAGTGCGGCGGATGCTAACACGCTAACGTGCTGAGCATGCCAACTCTTATCTCGGGCCGAGACTCCGCCGCCCGGCTGACTAACCGAGACAAAATTCTGCCTCTCCTCCACCACCCCCCCACCGAGAAAACCTGCTGCTCCACAGGAAAATAAAATGGCTAAATGAAAACAGGCAAAAACGCTAGCAGCAGCACACACTCTTAACAACTTTACTGACATAAGAGGATTCTTTCATCTTTTTTCCGCAAGCTTTAGCGATGAGTCAGCATCCCGCCTGCCCGCAGCTCTTTTAAGGGTAAAACCCAATTTTGAGAGAGAAGGTTGTGCTGGTCTGACATTCAGTTTTTTTTTTTTACTGACCTCTCGCTCAGAAACAACAGAGACAAACCTTTATCCTGACATGGCGAGGCCTGCTCGACCTTCCTGACCTTCTCAATATCGCAACAAATCAATCAGTCAGTCAATCAATCAATCAATCAACCAATCAGAAATCACATGTGTGTGTAAGTATTAATGGGGGTAGTGCAACCATGTTACTCTATTTCTGCTCCAAGGTCATCACATCACACTGAGACACTTGGCCCTCAGGAGAAAAGAAAGGTGTAATTACAAAAGTGTGTGTGTGTGTGTGTGTGTGTGTGTGTGTTTGTGTGTGTGTGTGTGCGTGTTTGGGGTGAAAAAACTGGATTGCATTTGTGCAACACAGCACATCATCTGTTCCTGACAGGCCTGTTCTGCACAGATGCAAAAAGGTGTGTGTATGAAGAAAGAGGAAAGAGGGAGAGAGAGAGAGAGAGAAAGAAAGAGAGTGAGAGAGAGAGAGAGAGAGAGAGAGAGAGAAAGAAAGAAAGTGTGAGAAAAATGTGAGGAATGGATGAGCTTCATGTCACTTTTGCTGTATCTCTCTCTCTCTCTCTCTCTCTCTCTCTCCCTCTTTCCTCTTTCTTCTGCCCTGTCTCTTTCCCTATCTGTCCCTCCCTCCCACTCTCCCTTACTCTCTCTCTCTCTCTCTCTCTCTGCCTCTCTCTCTCTCTCTCTCTCT
>JABMDN010020773.1:0-14235 GCA_017165825.1 Hepsetus odoe
GAAGAACTGATGCTGTTTTGAAGGCAAAGGGTGGTCACACCAAATATTGATCTGATTTAGATTCCCTTTTGTTCCTTCACTGCTTTTTGTTGATTGATGAAAATAAATGATCAACACTTCCATTTCTGAAAGCGTTCTGTTTACAGCATTTTTTCACACCTGCCTAAAACTTTTGCAAAGTGCTGTATATATATATATTTTTTTTTTCTTTTTTTTTACAAAAAAGGATAAAAAATAATCATATATTTGTGTATTTGTATAGAATTTTTTTATATATTTTACCATTTTCTTTCTATTGTTATTATTACTTTTTTTTGGTTGTTTATTCATTTTATTCAGGTTAAGCATTTAGGTGTGCAGTCAGGGCCGGTTCCTGAGCTCGCTCGCTGTGGCCTGAAGAGGTACCGTGATGCTAGAGTTGAGTAAATCCACACCCAGCACTGTCCCGCTGTTGGATAATGAGCCTAACTGGTGCTGACGGCCCACTTCCTTTCAACAATAAAAGTGTCCCGCGTCAGGCAATCAGAGAACAGAACAAGTGAAAAAGGAAGGAGCCGGCTGATGATAATTAAAGAATGCCACAAAAACACAATTAATTTCCGAACCCATTAGGAAGCTGGGTCTGAAAATCCATTTCAAGTGAAACGTTTTCAAAAGGCGCTCCAATTAAAAGAGACACCCAGATTTATAATTCATTTCCTCCCTTTTAATCTGGATCTAATGATTTCCAAACTCACCATTTCGTGTAAAATTAGCCCGGGACGAGGCCGCATTCCACCGGGGGGAGATTACCCTCCATGGTGAGAGATCTGTGTGTGTGTGTGTGTGTGTGTGTGTGTGTGTTTGTGTTCAGCAACTACAGAGGGCAGAGAAGAAGCTTTCTCAGAGTTACAGAGACTCAGATATTTGTGCCGACGCTTCCTGATGGATAATTGGAGGAGAGGAGAGGGCGGGGGCGGGGTTCCACTATGAATAATTAATGAGTTGGAGGCCGAGGATGAAGCTCGCCGCTCCTTACAGGCCTTCAGAGCAAGTACTTTACTGCAGGAAACAGCCTAAACGACGCCTACACATCACACTAGAACCGCACTTTGAGTGGAAAATACAGATCAGGTGGAAAAGGCAAAAAACAAAATGTACTGCTCTGCGCACACGCTTTGTCAACCCGGTCCCTTTAGGTGTCATGAATTTTCTGAACAAAAATAATGGATGATGAAATTTCTTTTATGAGCAAATAAATACTTACTGGTCAATAAATATTACAACCGGTGACATTGGGACTGGCGACTGGGACTGAGCGACCGGGAGACTGACGGAGCGACCGGGAGACTGACGGAGCGACCGGGAGACAGACGGAGTGACCGGGAGACTGACGGAGCGACTGGGAGACAGACGGAGTGACCGGGTGACTGACGGAGTGACCGGGAGACAGATGGAGTGACCGGGTGACTGACGGAGCGACCGGGAGACTGACGGAGAGACCGGGAGACAGACGGAGTGACCGGGAGACAGACGGAGCGACCGGGAGACTGACAGAGCGACTGGGAGACTGGGAGACTGACGGAGTGACCGGGAGACAGATGGAGTGACCGGGAGACTGACGGAGTGACCGGGAGACTGACGGAGCGACCAGGAGACAGACGGAGCGACTGGGAGACTGAAAGAGTGACTGGGAGACTGACGGAGCGACCGGGAGACTGACGGAGCGACCGGGAGACTGACAGATTGACTGGGAGACTGAAAGAGCGACCGGGAGACTGACGGAGCGACCGGGAGACTGACCTGATTTCACTGAAGGGCACTCAAACCTGTACCCAGGTGTATTTCTATGCAGTAAAATTCTAATTTAGAATAGAATATAAAGATTAAAAAATCTGTCACAACTGATTAATGACACCACTGATGATAATATTAATAATAATAATAATAATAATACATAGAGAGCACATGGCTGAGAAAGGTTTTTTGGAAGATGGAGACAAACTGGTTGTGGGAGAGTTGAGGGGCCACTAAATGACTCGGCTGGACGAGCGTGACGAGAGCGGGACGCCCCGAACGCAAGCGTCAGTGATTTGAATCGGAGATATTTTTAATCTGAATAACAATTTAAAGCTAATGAGAATAAAAACACCTCGTTTGTAAACTCCACTGATTTATCAAAATGTTTTAAAGCTGTCCCAGCGTCCCTCGTTAGCGCAAACTGAGAGTTTCTTTATCAGGCTCGTTAAATCCCGCCGAAGAATCTTCCTAAAAACAACGAGTGAGAGGTAAACATCGGAGAGTAAACCCAGCCGGCGGTGCCCTTCTCCGGCGCTCCAGCGGATTAGCGGCCATAACAAAAGAGAGGGAACGTAGAAAAAAAAAAGATCTATTGAGAAGAAAGCATACGGGCCATTAACTAGAGTCATAATTGAAGTTGCTCAGAAGTTCAATTAAAATCATATAAATTCCAAATGAACACCAATTAGTGCAAATGAAATTGTACATGATAAGATAATTAAGCAATTATGGCCTTTCTGTGAAATATTTATGAACTGTTAATTCCGCTCTGAAAGCAATCAATGAGCTGCTAATGACCTCCATGGAACTTTCTCGGTGAAGTGGAGGACACCCCATTACCAGCTACGGGACGTTGTCCCCCAGATGGATGGGACACTGAGCAGCCATTGTAGCTCACTAATTAACCGCCTCCATTCGCTGGCCCAACCCGGACCGGCCCGGATCGGGTCGGGTCGGGCCGCATAAATCCAGCAGGCTCTACTTCACTAAACACACCGTCGGCCAGGAAAGGGACAGAGAGGGACACGTCCAGGGGTCTTCACATCAGCGCTTAGCGGGGACGTCAAGGGCAAAGTGGACCAGCTCAGCAGTCTCGCTATTCCTCCTCTCTATTTCTTACTCTCTCGCTTTCTTTCTCTCATCTTCTCACCTTCATGTGCATCCGTCCCTGTGTAAAGCTTCCTTTTTGCTCTTTATTCATTCACTCGTTTCTCTCCTCTCTCAGCTCTTTCCCTTTTTTCTTTCGCCACTCTCTCTCACTCTGTCCTGTTCTTTTCTCCATTTTATCTTTCTCTCTTTCCTGTTCCTCCTTGCACATTTTCTTTCACTTTGCATTTTTCTTCTCTCTCTCTCTTTCTCTAACACCCCTCCATCTTTCTTTTTCCCTTTCGGTCATTCTCTTTTCTCACTCATTTCTTTTCTTTTCTCTCTTTTGTTAGTTTCTCTTTTTCCCTCTTTCTGTCACGCCTTCCTCTCACTTTCTCCATTGTCTCTTCGTTTTCGTCTTTTCGCTAATCTCTCATTCCTTTCCCTCCCTTTCATCTGTCTCTCCTTTGTCCTCATGCTTTCCTCTCTCTCCCATGGCTTTCGTTCACTTTGTCTTTTCTTTCCTTCTCCCTCATTCTCTGCTGTTTCTTTTTCTCTCTCTTCCCTTTCTTTCCACCTTTTCTCACCATCATGTCTCTCTCAGGCTTTCGTTTCTCTCCCTTTCTCATTCACTAACCCCCCCATCTATGTTTTCTTTTCTTTCTATCATCTGCTCTTTTCTCTCTCTCATTAAAGCCTTCATTTTGATCTTTTGCTCTTTTTCATTCACAATCTTTCATCTCCAATTCTTTCTCTCTGTCCTGTTCTTTTCTTCCTTTATCCTCTCTTTCTTTCTTCTTTCACTCCCCATTCGCTCTCTTCTCTCTTTCTCTCTCATTTTAAATCTGCACCTTTCTTTTTTGGTCTCACTCACTAACCCAGCTCTATCATTCTGTTCCTTCTTTCCCATGTCTTTCTCTTTTCTCACCCTTTCCTTTTCTCTCTTTCTCAATCTGCTTTTTTCATTCTCTCACGCCTCTCCTTTCTCTTGAATCCTTTTTCTTCCTCTAACTTCTCTCCTGTTTGCTCTCTTTTATCTCCCTTTCTATCGGAATCTTTTGAATCTCCCTGATTCCCTTCCTCATTTCTGTGTCCCTCTTTCTTTCTCTCCTCTCACATCTCTTTGCTTTTCATCTTTTTCTATTTTCTCTCTCTGTAAAAGTGGGCTAGTGTTAAGAGTCTGAGTTTAGCCGCACCCTTTACGGTGAACTGTAATGTGGTGTCACTGCCACCGCTTTCTAAAATAAACACACCCGGCAGACCGAGAGCCGCTAGCGCCACAGTGACTGATAGGGGGTGGGCTAACCTTACACACACACACACACACACACACACACACCTACACACACACACACACACACACACACACACACACACACACACAGAGCTTTAGTAGATCCTATATATATATATGAAAAAGAACAGACTGACAGATTTCTGGATTTGTCTTAAAAATGATTTAAATCAGTTCATATCGGCCCTGAGTTTGCATCAACTGGTGTAAACAAAAATGGCATGAGCGTAAACACAAATAAACGACTTAAATAAACAATAAACAAACAAACGTTCATTTTTCTTTGTATACATTACTTTCAAAGAGTTGGGCCAAAGTACCTCTCACACCAAATTTTTCTTCATTTGCTTATTTGTGTTTATTCTAGGGTTGCTAGAATAAATAATAAATGCTCCCTGACTTCTTAAAAACGTCAGTATCAAAATCCTCCTTTCTTTATACTTCGTCTGGAATCACCTCGTTGGTGCAAAATTACTGTTTTCTGTCTGTCAGACTGTCTTATGTTCTGTATGTGGAGGATTAAATGAAAAAAATGTGAAAAAATGTTTTAGGGCTCCAGGCTGCAAAGTTCATAAAGGTTCTAGATAAACTGGTTCTGACCACTCAGTGTTGAGCAGTAAATGAATCTCCTGATCATCTGGAATCATCTGCTCCTGTTTCTTCTCTGCTTCATGTCTTAAATTAGACGCTTTGTTCTGCTTGAAGGTTCAGATGTAGATCACTGTGTGGATTAACCATCACAGAACTATCAAACTGCTCAGGTACAGAGACTGGACTGAACATGAGAGACAACAACACTGTCCTTCAGGAAGATCTGGAGAACTGCTCCTCAACAAGTCATGAAAATAAAAGAAAGTCTGGATCTTTGGAAAGGAGATGTGAAGAAACGAGGGGGTGGATCAATACTTTTGCAGGGTGCTGTATGTAAATGTCAACCACTGTATTCAGGGCTCACTGTTTCTACACTACTGCTACAAGAAGCAGACCTGTTTCTATGACGACACTCAGGGCTGCACACTCACCTTTACCTGTGCAAATTCGGATGCAGCCTTAAAGGGAGGAAAGGAGAGAAAAGAGGAATGAGGAACTGTAATCAGCAGCGAGTTCATAAACTGTGACTGCTGATGGACAGATCAGCAAAAGTCCCCTTCATTTTCATTTCTCTCCAGGCTGAGAGTGTCCGGAGCTCCGGGTGGACAAGGCCCGTCAGGACGGAGTGGATCAACGCCATTAATCTGTTTAATTAGTAATAAACCACCATTTATTACTTTTTATTACACTTTCACTTTGAACTCTGTCCTCCAGTTTGTGTTGAGGGACTGATACTGGTTTTTATTTTATTTTATTAGCATATTCTGATTTTAATTTATAATAATTAAAACATGATGATTTTTTAATAATAAAATGATGCACTTAACTATAATAACTTTAGAATAATTATGGCTAAAGTAAATAAATAAACATATTTGTAATCATTATAGAATTGAATATATTTTGATGTTATATGATCAATCACTCGAGAAGATCATGTTTTTAAGGATTTTCTCAGTTTTTTATAGAAATAATATATTTTAATATATATTTAGATAATTCATATAATATAATATATTCATTAATTTAATATAATTCACAGAATTAATTTTAAATAAATCAATATATTAAACTCAAAACATAAAGAAACAATAAATAATGTATACATCCAAAATGAATACATAATACATAAATGTAATGAATAAAACTATTATAAATAAAATAGATTAAAAACATATTAATACATAATAATATGATAAATACATAAATACATAACTGAATTTGTATTTGTACAAATTTGTAACTTTATAATCTTTTGTTTTATTATTTATTTTATTTTTCAGCTTTACTATTCATTTTACCGTTGTCTATCATCTTTATTTTCATCATAATTTTTTTATTTTCTCATGTCTTGACTTTATTCTTAATATCTTTCTTTTTCTTTTTTCATTGACAACTGCATTTCTAAAGTCTGAATTCTATTTTTTCCTTTGTGCATTTTAGTCTGATGTTACTTAAAGGGAGGAAAACGATGAATCTAGAAAAGGAAAATCTATTATTTAAAGGCTAAAAACAGCAGCTGGGACCATTTTAAGGGGCACTTTTAGGATTTTGCAGACCTTTATGTGTGTTTTCATGAATAACAGCATGTCCGACCCAAAACTGAGCTCATACAGAAGTGTCTGTCGTGTTTTTATACTCGAGATTTGTCTGTAAATGACACAGGCAGAGCGTTTTGTACAGGACGGGTCCCTATTGAGTAGAAATGTCACGGGTGGGACCCTGCGGGTCGTCCCGTCTGAGCACTGGGGGGGCTGCTGCTGTGTGACACTGTGCAGGCTGTGTGGGTGTGTCAGGGCCAGGTGACCCACCTTGGCGTCCGTACTCGTCCGTGTCCCTGTGAACCATGTCTTTAACGCGTGTCCCGTACAGCAGGCGGGAGGAGTCGTGCTCGAAGGCCTTGAGCGTCTCACTGGAGCTGTAGGACTTCTGTGTGGGGACGCGGCACTCCTCGCTGTCTCCGGACGAGCCCGTGTAGCGCCGCTCTTTCTCTCGCCGGCTCTTCGTCAGCGAGCAGTAGGGCCTGCGCTCCTTTACATCCATCCTGCCCGCATGACGCACAATGTAGCGTAACACACACACACACACACACACACACACACACACACACACACACAACGTAAACGCCCACAAACCGTCTCTCTCTCTGTGTTGGCTCTGTCCACTGATCAGCTTAGCGTCGTTTACCTGGAGAGAGGGAGAGGGAGAGAGAGAGAGAGAGAGAGAGAGAGAGAGAGAGAGAAAAAGCGTGAAACGGAGGTCAGGCTGCGCTAAGCTGTAAACTTAATCTTCCCAGGATTCACAAATCCCCCCCCACCTTCTGGACTCTGCTATTCTTTACTCTGGGACAGTGTGTGTGTGTGTGTGTGTGTGTGTGTGTGTGTGTGTGTTTATGTATGTGATATTGAGTGAGTATATTATTTTATCACGGATCACTGAAGGCTGCGCCCGTTTTAGCTCCCACATTTTGTTTTATGGCCTTCTTCTACGGCTAGACGTGATCTTCGGCAGTTTTATGCTGAATTACTGGGTAGAAGGAGGACTTTATTTTTAGCAGGTACAGGAAAAATGTGCACACACACACACACACACACACTCACTCACACACACACACTCATATATTTATAATCATAAGATCATATATATAATTTCATCTAGAAATCTGAAACAGTAAACAGAACTACTAGTGCTACTCCGCGTAACGAAGGAGGAAGATTCTGAATCTCGAGGGCACTTTTTAAAGCACTGATCGCCTTAACGACCAAGTTCTGAATTTTAAACTTCTTCTCTTCCTTTCACTGAAGTGCGTGATTTACCCATCAGAAGCTCCAGGCTCATTAAATTCCAGCCACTCCTCCCCTCACACGCTGCCTTTCCAAATAAACATCCCTTTCACACCACTCAGTCGAGATATACTGAAGACTGTGGGTTCGATTCCCTCACCAGTAGGTTGCCCTGAGGTACCCTTAAGTAAGGTACCGTCCCCGCCACCGCTCCTCGGGTGCTTTCAATAGCTGCTCCCTGCTGCACGTGTGTGTATGGGTGAAACGCAGAGACGGAATTTTGTTGCGTTGTGCTGCGTTTCATAATGACAAGTCACTTTCACTTCACTCCCTCTCTCCCTCTCTCCCTCTCGCTCTGATGATATCAGGGTCTACTGATGGAGCTGATCAACCCCAACAAACTCAGAACTTCTCAAAGCTGAAATGTCCGTCTGCTGGTTTCGTGTCAGCTGTGCTCATCCGTAAGAGCTGCTGTGTTTGCAGCTGCTGTGTATGAAGTGTGGTCTTTACAGGGAAAATAACATTAAAATAAATGCAGATTTACACATTTAAAAAAGCCGTCATGAAAATAAGTCTGTCTGTGAAAGTATGTACACCCTCAGTCAGAACGATCTGCACATTTTGTAAAATAAATAACTTAATTAAAATAAATTAATAAAAAAAAAAGAAAAAAGAAAAATAAAAAAAATGTAAAAAAAAAAAAAAAAAAAATACATTTTAAAAAAATTTTAAAAAAAGGTCATCGTCTCCAGCTCTGCGTGTGTTCAGTGTCCCTGAAGACACAGAGGTCCTCTGGGTGGTCGGTGTGTATCACTCGTTCGTGCTACTTTCTGCTAATTTAAGGGCATTAAAAGCTATGAAATGATATATATATATATATACACACGTGTATTTATAGTCTGAGAACACCTTGAAAATCTGTAATATTCTTCATGTACATCTAGAAAGATGCTGCTACACTGAGCAAAAAAAAAGAAGAGATTCTTAGCCAAGATTAGAGATTCAATACCGAGGTCCATTTAAACGCTGATCACGTGAACAACTTTACACACCCAGTCCTTCACTTTTATACTTTAGAGGCTTTCAATTCATTTACATTTCCAGCAATTCCTCCAATCACACGCTGCCAATCCGGTAATCATCCCAAACAAACTCTGAATAGAAATATACACGTTTAAAAAGATCTATCTATCTGTCTGTCTGTCTGTCTCTCTCTCCGTCTGTCTATCTATCTGTCTAGCTGTCATCTATGTATATGTCTACCTGTATGTCTGTCTGTCTATCTATCTGTCTGTCTGTCTATGTATATGTCTACATGTCTGTCTGTTAATCTATCTGTCTGTCTTTCTGTCTGTCTATATGATTTCTCTGTTCCAATGAATGAAGAAGCTGATAGTGTGAGTGGGTGATTTCATTGAGTGTGTGTGTGTGTGTGTGTGTGTGTGTGCGTGTTGGGAGATCTGTTCAGTGTACTGGTGGGTCTGTGGTGGTGAGGAGGGGGCTGTAATTGATGGCCGCTCTCTGCTGGCCTCTGATATGTCAGGAGTTACTGATAACCCGGACGCCGCCATCAGGGAGCGGAAAATAAAACAGTGAAACATCAGTGAGCCGAGCGAGACGGGACGGGGTGGTGGGACGGGATGGGGTGGTGGGACGGGATGGAGTGGTGGGGCGGGGGGAGAAAAAAATAGCCAACAATCTTTCATTAAACTCTGCCAGCAAGAATTAATAAAATCTACCTACAACATCCTGGGAAAGGATGGAGGGAACGAGAGGGAGAGCTGTTAATGGGAGACAGTGGAGAAATAAACGACAGCCTGGGCCCCGGGGTGCTGTTCAGATGTTTATTAGCCCAAACCTGCTCTGCTTCTAATTCTGGGCTCAGATAATTGCACTACTTTAATTTCTTTCTTGGCTGGCCTTGTTCTGGAACTCTCTCTCCGTACATTTCTGTTCTCCCTCACTTCATGTAGTTCTTCCCTTTTTCCTCCCACTCTCTTTCATGCAATCCTTTGTTCTTTTTATTTGCATTTTTTATGGTTAGACGAGAGGTACAAGTGTCAAAGTGTTGATCTGATAAGATTATTAGTCTGTATATGAAAGAAAGAAAGAAACAAACAAACAAAGAAAGAAAACGAAATGAAAAAAGAGAGATGGGGAGAGAGAGGGATGAGTGGTAATGCTTGAGTGGATGCTGCCATGTGATTGGACGATTTGGAGTCTCTCATTGGCTGTTATTATGGAGAGGCGGGGCCTCCTTGATCTCCCTTTGATCTGCGAGGAGACGCTGACAAGGAGAGTATGAGAGCTAATGAGATAATAACACACACACACTATATATATATATATATATATATATTCATTCATTCATGTTAAATTCATGTTTATCATTAAATCATTTAAGATTTTGAATAAAGCAACAGCAGAACTGTAATGTCATCAGGCCTGTGTGTGTGTGTATGTGTGTGTGTGTGTGTGTGTGTGTGTGTAATGGTCTGATGTTGCTCCCTGTCTGTAAATGAGTTTAGTCTGGTTGATCAGGTGCATTATTGATAATTAAATTTCTAATTAAAAATGCTGCGGTTCGGTGACTCATGCTCTGAGAACCGCTCGGCCACAAAAGGCCTCCGAACGGTCGTTTACCTCCAGCGAGAGGGAGAGTGTGTTAAATTATCAATGAAACTGAATCAGCCTCCATCACCGCACAGACCCGGGCCCGAAGCCCCGCAGGTTAAAGAGACCGTCCATAAATAACGGGGCCCTCGTGCTTTATCTCCACCCAGGTCCTTCTCTTCCAGCCAGGCTTCTCCCCCTCCGACCCACGTCCCGTTTTATGGCCACCTGCAGCTGGATTTCTGATCACAGCACCAGAAAGGAAGACCAAACCACGTCCGTTTCAGGACTCGGCTTTTCTTTCTGATGTTTTATGGCTTTTCAGTTTCTTTTTTTTAAATAATTCACCTTTGTGGAGAGGAGCTGACGCCGTATTTCAGAGAGGAGCGTCTGGCGCTGGAACGTAGGAGATGTCTGAGGGACATAAATATACGACTGAGGGACGCTGGTGGAAAAGTACAGCCTCTCAGACCAACCCAAACAAACTCACAGCGCCTGCCCACGTTCATCAAATACTACTCCGCCGCAGATCCTCCACCAACCAGAAACCAGCTGCTGCTCCACACAGAGCAACACCTGTCAACACACTCCGACAGGGGCAAAGCCCGGGGCAGAAACACAGGTGGGGTGACACCAGAACAGTAGCAAGGGCAAAGTCAAAGGCAAGGCAAGAGTAAAGGCAAGGGCAGACGTGAGGCAAACCCAAGGACAAGGGCAAAAGCAAGACAACACAGGGGCAGAAACAAAGGTGGGGTAAAAACATTGCAGAAGTACAGCAGGGGCAAAAGCAAGGCAAATGCAAGGGCAGAGGCAAACAAGAAGAGGGGCAAAAGCAGGGTTAACGCTTGGGCAGGGGCAGAAGCAAAGCAGAGGCAAAAGCAATGCAAATACAGGAGCAGGGGCAATAGCAAGGCAAAAGCAAAAGCAGGGGCAGAAGAAAAGGGAGGGGCAAATGCAATTCAAATGAAAAGGCTGCGGCTAAAGCGGGGAAACTGCAAGGGGGCAAATAGAGTGGCAGTTACAGTAACGCAAAAATGTTAATAATGCAATAAATAATGGAGTAGTGGAATATTTTACTGTACTGAACACAGTCCGAACTAACACTGCTCATTAAAGTGAACACTGTTTATTAAAACACTCTTTATTTATGAAGCCCCAAGCTGTCTGTCTCTCAGGAACAACAGCTGGGACGTCTCACTCTCTCTCACTCTCTCCTTCCTCCTCTTTCTCCCTGATCACTGTACACACCAACACACACCTGCTCCCCTCCCAAACAGGGAGCACTACTTAACCCTGACTAAATTAAGGAGCCTCTGTGCAGAATGGCCTGCGGGTGTGTGTGTGTGTGTGTGTGTGTGTGTCCATCACTGTGCACACTGCGTGTACTTCAAAAGGGAAGTCATGTGGAAAGTGAACACTTGACTTGACAGAATGGATTACTACTTTAACCAGAGCAAAGGTGAAATATGCAGTGTGTGTGTGTGTGTGTGTGTGTGTGTGTGTGTGTGTGTGTGTATGTCTGGGCTTCATGGGTGACCTCAGACATCGCCTGGGGTCACTCACTCACCCCCTGCCTATGTGTGTGTGTGTGTGTGTGTGTGTGTGTGTGTGCCCCCTGGCATTGTTTGCACTGCTCTATAGATAGTGCCATCTGCTATTCCCTCAGTGTCATCCCCTCATTCCTCAGCTCTACCACTCCGACTGAACCAACAGCAAGAGAGGGGGAGACGGATGTCAGACACGGATGGACAGAGTGAGCGAGCGAGAGATCGCTTTTTTAGACAAAGAGAGAGACAGATAATAAGAGACAGTGACAGGGCATTTGAAAGAGATTGAGATATAAAAATAATGTGCGTATAAAAGAGAACGTTCCCCCTCTCTCCAGCTCCTGCATCGTTATTTGCATTCTCTCTCCTTCTATCCATCATTCTTGTTCCAAAAGTTCTGTAGCATGATTTTTTAATGTACCTCCCATCTCTCACCATCACTCTATACCTTTGTTTCTCCTCCTGTAGCCTCCTTTTTACCCCTGTATCAGTTCTCAGGACCCCCACAGCAGGGAGAGATCATTCTCAGCACAGCAGGGACACTGACCTAGTAACGTGAGTGAGTGTCCTCTCTGTCCACTCTATCTACCCTGTTGGTCCACCTGGTAGTGTGAGTGAGTGTCCTCTCTGTCCACTCTATCAGTGCTCCTTGCAGGTGTAAAGTTAGTGATTCTGGTTCTGTACAGTTTGGGTCGGTCCTCTAGACCTCCATCGGCGCCCCCGGACACAGGACGCTGCCGGCTGGACATTTCCGGTTGTTGCGCTGCTGAGAAGGATCTCGACCCTGGTGTGATGAATTTCCGTGTCTTTAAGTGTGGTCTGAAGACCAGTGTCTTCAGGGAACACCAAGGGAAGCAACTCTTCCTAACTAGCGCTACACCTGTACTCTCAACATTTTCATCTCTTTACCTTCGTCCCCTGTTTACGGTTTTATTTTGAACTATATTGTATTTCGTTTCACCGCTGAACCTTCTTGTAAAACTCTTATTACACTCTAGCTTTGGCTAAAAGCCGCTGCTGAATGAAGAAATATAAGAGTCGTTTTTGAGACCTGTGTTTGTGTAGATGTTAAATTTGATTTGTTCGGTGACGGGGCCTGTAAAGTGCGTTACTCAGCAAACAGTCCATCGACGGTTGTAGATTTAAACCTGGGTTTACAGGAAGGAAGAACAGATGTGGAAACAAAGCGCTGACGTGCGTCGCTCCGGATAAGAGCGTCTGCTTAATGCTGTAAACAGAAATGATCCACCCTCAGATGAATAGCTGACAGGGCTCCTGAAGATTGATACGGGGGGCAAACCGAGGACTTAGACAGAATGCAGTCTCTGTAACCTGCACTGTGCACCTTTAGGGCCATAAGGAGAGGAAAGAAGGGATGCAGGACCAGGAGTAAAGGAAGATGGGGCAACAAAGGCACAGAGAGATGAGAAGGTTATAATGGAGAGTGTCATATCATCTTTTTCTAGGAGAAAGACAGGAAAAGAGAGCGAGATTTGTGCTCGGTGTAGGAGAGTAGGCTTGAGCTGCTGAGCTCTTGGCGTTTCTGCTCCCAATCAAAGCTCCAGCGTCTCTCCTGCTACACACGACAGCTTGAAAACATCAGGCAGGGGTATTTCCACTTTTATTAGAGCATTTCTCTCTCTCTCTCTCTCTCTCTCTCTCTGGTCTTTGGTGGAGGTTGCAGGTTTATGTTTTGCCAGCCTGTGTGATACGACGCCAAGGCATGGCGGTAATGCGAGCCAGACGTGCGCTGTGTGTGTGTACAATAAAGAACCTTCAGGATGAGAAAGATTCTCCGTGGGCCAAGATATGAGAGGAGAAAATGAGAGCGAGAGAGAGAGAGAGAGAGAGAGAGGGAAATAAAGTAAAAGAAGGAGGACGAGAAGAGGGGAAAGGGGTGGGAGGGTGAGTGCGGCCTGTAAATTGTGATCAAAGGAAGGGAAAAGTTTAGCGCTACCCGCTGTCGAGATCTTTTGTTTATCCCACAAATTCCATCATCAAAAACACAGCTTCTCACTCCGCCGCGAAACTTTACACAGATTACCCGAAGATGAAAGACAAGCAGAATTACTGGGCGAGAGAGAGAGAGAGAGAGAGAGAGAGAGAGAGAGAGAGAGAGAGAGAGAGAGAGAGGGAGAGAGGTTTTTACACCACACAGTATAACTTTGTTTAAAAAATGACCACATGATGAAGAACAAGTGAATCACACAAAAGATGAGCAAATTCGCACGGTGTCTTAACAACGCAGGCATTTCCCATAAAGCGTGAAGTGTCAGAAGCCCACCAGCGCCACGCACGCTGTATCACTGCTGCTTGTTTACCCACAGAGTAAAATAAAATGTCCAGTCAGGGCACATACAAGGTAGGTAAGTCGGGTTAACTAGAAAGGTGCAAATCAAGCTGACTGTCTTGCCTTCGTCAGTTGTGCAAGAGGAGTGAAACCATGGAAACATGTCAGTGCTCCTTGATTTAACACGCAATTGTGAAAGTGCTGCTCATACAATTTATGGCCAACTTCAACACCACTGACAGTTCCACCAGC